>JAJEJO010000434.1:0-80319 GCA_020662805.1 Glaucomys volans | reverse complement strand
ATCCTCAGTCCTTTCCATTAATTTTTTTTTTTAAATTTGGGTTACTCAGGCTGGCCTCAAACCTGCAATCCTCCTGCCTCAGCTTCCTGAGTTGCTGCGACAAGAGGTGTCCACCACCACACCCAGCCCCACCCCTATTTCGATTCACTGAGTTAACTTCTTATCATCTCTAGGGAGCAGCTCTTGTATTATCTTCATGAAGCTTCTCTTCACCTCCCCTCATCAAAGTTAAAACAATCTTTCCCTCCTTCTTAGCTGTGCACCCATCACACCTTGTAAGCACTACCACTCAGTATTCATCCCATTATCCTAAATTTATGTTCATTTCAGTTCCAGAAAAGTCTGATATTTTCAACCACAGGAATCTTAGTAATTCCATCTTTTTATTATTATTGTTGTCATGATTATATATACCTTTTTTTCTGTGTCCCCACTGAGGTAGACCCTGTTATCAACCATGAGTTTCCAATGCTGGTACATCAAGGGCTCTGCTGTCCTTGGATACCACACCCTTCCCAAGACTGGACAATTCCTGAAGGTAGGAAAGAACGTGCCTGGAAGTGTGCCTTTCATGCACAAACCAACCAAGGAAGAGCCCAACACTTCATGTTATTCTTATGTTCCAGGTCACTGTTTCCCAGTCTTAGTATCCTTGGGACCAACTCCCAGACAACGAGGGGAAATCCCTATTCCGCAGATCGCATGGAAATTATTCAAACTGTCCAATTCTAAACCTGCTTACTCTATTTTACCTATTCTTTCCTGGTGATACCTAAATAAAGAATCTAACTCTTATTTTCCTCTTGCTATCTCTGCCTTCCAACTGATCCTGGGCTTCTCTAGGGTGGCATATCCCTTTGTCTTGAGGCATGTGGGTATCATGAGTCATGTTTTTAATGTCAATGGTCTCCTGATCTGTTGTCCTAGTCATAATAGTAAAATCTATATTGTCAAACAGATGATTTCATGAATTAAAAAATTTCTTACTGTAACTGTGTGTTTGGCTTAAAATTGCACATAGGAAGGTTAAATAACTTGACTGTTAGGCAGTACCCAGAGTTCAAATTCCAGCTCTATTGTTTCTAAATCCTGTGTTCTAGCTGCTGTTGTGTACATTCCTTAAAACTTTCTCAGCCTCAGCTGCTCCCTTTCACAGATTAACTGAGACACGTCCAGTAAGGTATGTTGCCTGAGTGATAAGAGTTTGATTCAATGTCTCTATGTTTTCATTTGATATGTATCTATTTTTTTTCAATTTTTTAAAAAATTCCCTTTGGAGTTGAGAGTTGAGAAAATTTATGAGAAAATTTTAAAGCCCATTACAAAATGGCTCACATGCTATTCCTAAAATGATTAAATTTGGAAAAGAAAATTTCCTTTGGAAAGAAAATTTGAAAAACTTGCCAGGAGCCAGCCCCAGCAACTCGGAGGGTTCCCAAAGGATGGGTGGAGCCAGGGCAGAGGAATGACAGCAACCCCTGGAGCAACTTGAAGCAAGTGCTGCTCAGATTTATTTCAGCTCTTCTTTTATAGTATTAAGTAAAGCAGGATTAAAGAAGGTACAAGCTATAGAGAAATTACCTCAAGATTTGTCATTAACCACAATTTCCAGCAGGTGTCTAGCACACAGCAGGTACATTAAGGTAGTTTCCTCTTTTCATCCCACTGGCCTGTGTTTGCTCTTTGGTGTCAGACCTATTATTCAGCATAGTGACATTTTGTTTCAAGTTGATTTTACTGAACTACTGAGCAAAACATGCACTTAATCTTCACCTCATATTATTATGTTTTTGATTTAATCCTAGATGTCTACTCTATTACCTAAACAAGCTCAGTTAAAACTAAGTTACTGCCAAACAATCAGTATGAGTGCTACCTATTTATCCTAATATTCTTTATGGTATTGATTTGTCCTCTACCTACAGTAATACATATGTGAGACCTAAGCCAGCATAAACTACACATAACCAATTACCATGCAATGAGGGCATAATATTTTTCTAGTTGCTTTGCATATGCTGTTTCTTTGTTCCTTCTGTCCTGCATTTCCAGGGTGGCCCTTGACGTCCAAGCCTGGCTGTTTTACTGGTAAAGCATTTACTGGGGCAGGTGTGGTCAGCATAGGAGCAAGCAGTTATTGTAACTGTGGTTTTCTGAAGAACTCCTCAAACTCTGTATTATATGTGATATTGATGTTTTTTAAAGTATTCCTCATCCTCCCCCAAGCTCCACAGACTCATTGAAGTTAATTTTTTATCACAACAATCATTAGTATCAAGTTTTCCAGGGATTATGATTTGCAGTTGCATAGTTATAAGTATGATAATTACAAGAAAACACCCAATTCCCAGGAGAGATGACAGCGGCAATTTCCTGGAATAGTGGCCTTGCCAACCCCTTCCCCATGCTCAGACCTTGTCAAGCAGCATGGCGGAAACGGTCCCCGCCATCTAAAGTTATGTCATTTGAATAAAGCTAGTTTAAAATCAGAGTACTAATCACTAAAGTAAATTTTAGGAACAAAATCCAGACTCCTAAGTAGTTATGAGACCTAGGACAAACCACTTTGCTTCTCTGGGTCTCATCTGCTCATCTGTAAAATGAGGTAGGATAAGGTTAGTAACTGTTGTCCAATTTTGTAATGACAATTCTGTCTCAAGTTTGACTTCCCATTTTAATTTTAAATGTTGCCACTAGGTGGCAGCAGGAATTAAATAATATTTATCTTTGCCTGAGTTTTCTGATTTGCAAAAGAATTCTTTTCAGGAATAGGAATCACACTGACATCAAGTAAATCTGTTAAATACAACAACATATAAATCACACGATAATTAAAACAAACAATTTCTGACTCACATCAGCATGTTGCAACCTTAATAATATATCCAATGATATAAAAATGTATTTAACCAGCTTTCCCATGAAATATGTCCTCATAATGTCAACATTTTCACAATTTATAGATTAACTATCTCAACAATATCTCAACACCATGAACTCCAGGCACATATATACAATTGCTATTTCAACATTTGCACTTGGTTGTTTAATAAATACCTCAGACCTAAACACAGGCAAACAGAACTCAATATGGCTCTCTCAAACCTTACATTTTCCAAGATTTTATCATCTCAGAAAGTGTAATTAATATTTCCATCATTGTTTAATACAAACATCTAGGAGCCATAATTTTCCCTTTCCCTCTCATGCATTCCACCTATTTCGGTTTAGGTATAAGGTGTCCCCCAGAAGCTCACGGGTGAGACAATGTAAGAAAGGTCAAAGGTGAAGTGATTGGATTATGAGAGCCTTAAATGAATCAGTGCATTAATTCATTGATTTGGATTAATTGGGTGGAAACTGTAGGCAGGTAGGGTGGGACTGAAGGAGGTAGGTCACTGGAGTGTCCCTTTGGATGCCTATTTTGTCCCTGGTGAAAGAACACTTTCTGCCTCTTGATTGACATTTCTGAGCTGCTTTCCCCTTCACACCCTTCCAGGATGATGTCCTGCCTCAACTCAGGCCCAGAGTGGTGGAGTCAGCCTCCTATGACCTGAACCTCTAAACTCCTGAGCCCCAAGTAAACTTTCCTTCCTCGATGTTGTTCCTGCCACATCTTTTGGTCATAGCACTGAAAAAAGCAGACTAAAACACCATCTGTCACATATGCTTTGACTTTAACTCCAAAACCCGTTACCAGAGTGTCCATTTACCTCCATCTTCACTGCTACTCTTGCTGTCCAGGCCACCTATCATCTCTACCCGGGATGGGCTGCCAAAGTCACCTAACCTGAATTCCCTACTTCTCTTTTTGTCCTTCTACAATCCATCTTCCATATATTAACCAGAGTTGTGGTTTAAATGTAGAAAATAGAGCATCACCCTCTTGTTGGAAACAATCCAGAAGATTATCATTGCCCTTACAAGAAAACCCAAACTCTGTAACAGGATCTAAAACTTTGTCATCATCCAGTGGCTGCCTGTGTCTCTTTCAAATTACTCATTTGCTCCCTTTGCTCTAGCAACATTGAACTTCTTCCTCCCTGCACATACACACACACGTGTGCGCGCACACACACACATCAAACACACCAAACGCTCCTGCTTTGGATCAGTTCTTCCCTCTCTCTGTATCCAGTGAGCTGATGCTGCCTGTGGCTGGTGCCTTCTAGCCCCTCATGTCTGAACTTATCCAGGTCTTACCTGTGGAGACCACCCAGTGCCAATCAGTGGCCACTTCCATCCCCTTAGCCTAACTTGTTTCCATTTCATCACATACTGAATTTTCTTGTTTGTTCATTTGTTTACTTGCTTGTTGTCTTTCCTCACAGGAATCTATCACATCAGCCAAGAATATGTCAGTTATTCAAGACATTGTGTATACCTGTGGGGGGTTGTACCAGGGACTGAACTCAGGGGCACTCAACTACTGAGCCACATCCCCAGCCCCATTTTGTGCTTTATTTTGAGACAGGATCTCACAGAATTGCTTTGTGCCTCATGTTTGATGAGGTTGGCTTTGAATTCACCATCCTCCTGCCTCAGTCTTCCGATTCTCTGTGATTTCAGGCATGTGCCATTCTGCTTGGCAAATTGAATCTTTCTTTCAATATTTAAAGGATACATCAAGATTTCACTGATAAATGGGATCATCATATTGGTCTTAGGTCTTCATTGGATCCAGTCTTTGAAAATAACATACTTTCCCTGTTTTCAGAGAACAACATAATCTAGTCATTGAATTGTGAAGAGATATATAGAGCATGTTATAGAGTTTAGATTTTCTTTTAAAGACAATGATAATTCCTTGGAGAACTTTAAATAAGAGATTGCTGTTATATATTTTATACTCTAAATTACTACTCATTGAAAAATGATAACTGATTAATATATGGAACATGAGTCATACATGGGACAAAATAATTCAGGGAGACATCAATGTTTATGGCAGCTCAATTCACAATAGCTAAGCTATGGAACCAACCTAGATGCCCTTCAACAGATGAATGGATGAAGAAAATGTGGTATATGTACATAAGGGAATATTACTCTGCCATAAAGAAGGATGAAATTATGGCATTTGCTGGAAAATGAATGGAACTGGAAACTATTATGCTAAGTGAAATAAGCCAATCCCCAAAATCCAATGTTCTCTTTGATATGAGAATGTTGACTCATAATAGGTGTGGGGGGGTGAAGAGTAGAGGTTCATTGACAGAGGATAGTGGGGGGAAGTGAAGGGGGATTGGAGTGGGAAAGACTATATAATGAATCAGGCATAACTTCCCTATGTTTATATATGAATACACAACCAATGTAACTCCACATTATGTACAGTCACAAAAATGGGAAGTTGTACTCCATGTACGTATGAGATGTTAAAATATATTCTGCTGACATGTATAACTAAAAGGAACAAATAATTTTTTAAAGAAGTTAAGGTAGATGACTGCTATGGTTTTAGATGACTGCTATGGTGTAGATAATTGGAATCCTTCAAAGAGCTCATGTATGAGACAAAGAAAGAAAGTTTAGAGGTGAAATGATTGGATTATGAGAGTTTTAGCATGATCAGTGCATTAATCCACTGGTGTGGATTAACTGGATGGTAAGTGTAAGCAGGTAGGGTCATTGGGATATGTCTTTAGATTATATATTTGTCCTCAGTGAGAGAAGTCTGTCTATCTCACTGTTTCCTGGAGCCATGTCCTTAGTTGCTTTCCTCCACTACACTTTTCTGCCATGATACCCTGCCTCATCTTGGATCAAGAGCAATGGAGCTGGCTGCCTATGGACGGAGACTTCTGAAACTGTGAGCCCCAAATAAACTTTTTTCCTTCTTAAAAGTGTTCTTGTCAGGTCTTTTGATCACAGAAGCAAAAAGGCCAACCAAACCAGTGACATTTGAGTTCATCCTTTTGAGTTGCTATATATAGCTTCTTAACAGTGATAAATAATAAGTCCTTATTCTGGAGTCAACCCAGGACTAAATACTTTATATTTATAGTATATTAATTCTTAAAACATCTGTATAATTAGAGTACACATTGATATTTTCTAAAATATTATATTCAATGCAGGAAATGACAGAAGGGCTAGTGCAACCACCGTCCCCCAGTTATGACACCACCTATTGTCTCCTGGCCTCAGAGATGGTCCAGTTCACTGCTTTGTTGCCTTGGTTTCTGTATTAAGTTCTTGTGGTTGCTGTAACAAATTACCACTAAATTAGTTGCCTAAAAATATACAATATATTTATTTTCTCTTATAGTTCTGGAAGTCAGAAGTCTGAAATCAGTTTCACTAGGTTAAAGCCAAGGTGTAGTCAGAGCTGATTCCTTGTGGAGCCCATGAGGGGAGAACTTGCTTCCTTTCCTTTTTATAGCCTCTAGTGGCTGTCTGTGTTTCTTGGCTATGACTCTGAAGTCAGAGCACAAGTTTCATTAGATCCTCACATTAACTTCTCTAAATCTCACTCCTCTCGCCTCCCTTGTATAAGGATGCTTGAGATTACATTGGGCCCAGTTACGTAGTCCAGAATAATCTCCCCATCTCAAGATCCTTAAATTAATCACATCTGCAAAGTCCTCTTTCCATACAACACAACTTTCACATGTCCTGGGTATCAGATGGTGGATATATTTGGGGGCTATTTTTTCACCTTACCATCCTTCCTATGTTGACTTGTGGAAAGGAGATACCAGGAGACGCAGGCATTGCCTACGTCCCTTGTTTCTAGGCAATCCTCCCTCTGTAAGCAGTAAAGCTAAGGCTTTAGCAACATCACAGAATACAGGACACCAAGGACATTTATCACTCAATTAATCAACCATCACAGTCTTTACTATATACTCCATATGGAAAGTAAGCATGCCTGATACTAAAGTCTAAGTCCTAATGTCTTCCCTTCCTGCCTCTTACCTGCTTCAGTTGGGCTTTCTATTTATGAACCTGGTCTGATAGTTCATGATGGTTTTTAATTAAAAAGGGAGAATATTTTGACCAAGTTGAAAACCTTTGCTTAGTCAAATATATGACCTAAAAGAATTAGGTCAATCCATTGCAAAACAATGGATACTGAGCTTTATGAAATTAGATCTTCGATGCTAGTTACAGAAAATGAACAATGATACTGGCAAGCAGTAAAATATCCTGTAAAGTAACCCAAAACTTCTATGAATAAATTTGCAATTCACTTAGGAAGGAAACAGTTTGGAGAAAAACTTGAATGCATCAGAAAGGCTGTCAATGATGTCTTTATTTCCCTTCGCTTCTGACCTTTCAATTACAAAGGCTTCTCGAAAGAGGCTTGTGGTTGAGCATCACCCCCAAATTGCTGCTCTCAGCATTATCTGGCAACATGGAGCTTCCATTGCAACTTTCATTTCATCGCATCCCTAGAGGCAGAATAACTTTCCAAGTCCAAAGTGGTTCTGTAAGAGGAATAGTTTAAGTACAGGACCATCTGCAATCAAGGTCAAATTGTCTCTTATGGAACATTTCAAAAAGCCACTGTAATTGAGAGTTTCAATTTATTTCTCTTTTGCAAAGAGATGAAAATATATGGTACCAGTAGGAGAAATGGTAATTTTGCTATAAAGCAGCATTTTCCAAATTGTTTTTGACAGACCGTGAGATCACTTTTTTTTACAGGAGAAAAAAAAGGTCTGTTGAAGACATAGCTGCAAAATGCTTTATTCTCTGTTCCTTTTCGGGAAATTAAAATAGTGGTGTAGTGTATTAAAGACTGAGAAATGCTATAAAAAAGCAACATCCTCAATTTTATTTAACCCTGCATTTTTGACCTACCTCCTATTTCTACATATTTCCTATGCACATCTTTCAGAAGGCTGCTCTTTGGTCCACACTATATGAAACACGGTTCTAAAATGGTTTTGTAGATACTAAGGTGGCCCAAGTATTGCAGTAATGGTGGTGTGAACAAAACAATGCTTTCTGAAATGTGACTACAAAATGCTCATCTAAAAATTCAGAAACTAAAACACTAGTCCCATGAAATACTCTTGAAAAGGACTCCAGGGCCCTATAAATATAAGAAGCATTGAACACTATATCTAACTCTCTTAGTGAATATATTGAACATAACTGGTTCAGTTTTATCTAATCCAAGTTTGCAAAGTTTATTTGAATACAAAAGCACCTTCCCCCAACAGTAATGATAAATACTCAGAGGAACTACAATAGAAAGGACTTTGGAAGAAGATGGTGTGGGAGAAAGAATGCAGAATCTAGCATCTGACCAACTAAGATTTAATTTTTAGCTCTGATACCTGCCAACTGCTTGACTTTGTATGAATTTCTTGACCTCTTTGAACTTTAATTTATGTTGGGATCTCTAAGGACACCCATAGTAAATAGTATTTCTCTTCTCTGCCAAGTTTAGGAGAAATCTATAAAGGAATTAAATGTACATATAAATAAACATGTCATAATATGACCTTAATAACAATAGAGGTTGGGTTTTAGGACAGGACTAGAAGTTGTAATCCTCATGGAATTGGTAATACAGAATGCCCGCTAAATAAAAAGGGAGAAAGGGGAAGTGGAGTGATCATTCCCATATCTACCAGTGAAATATTTCTATTTCTCAGGAGTCAGAAAGATGGAAGTATTGAAGAGAAGCCCAAAGTGCTATACTGTGAGGGTCCCTCCAACTAAAAGTAAAATATCCACTCCCAACAATGAACTATCATCTCTGAAAAATGAAGATATTATTCACTCAAAAATCTAACCACAAAATATTTATCGCACCTTTTTCCCTAACAGCTCTGAACTGGAAGCAACCAGGATATCTTTTAATAAATGAATGTACAAACACTCTGGTTTATCAATACAATGGAAAATTATTCATCAATTAAAAGATTAATGAGCTACTAAGTCATGAAAGATCCTTAAATGCATAATTACAAACGAAAGAAGCAGGTCTGAAAAGACTACTTGCTGTATGATTCTAACTCCATGGCATTTTGTGAAAAGAAAATCAGCAAAGTAAAAAGAGTTGTGATTGTTCAGGGTTTCAGTGAGAAGAAGGGGGATGATGAACGGGTGAGATGCAGAAGATCCTAAGAGTTGTGTGTGATACTATAGGAAGTGATCCTATGTGATACTCTCTCATGTGCTCCAGCATTCTATATGATGTGTTACTGTATATGAATGTAATGCCAGATACACATAGAACTGTGCAACATAAGAGCAGACCTTAAGTTATAGACTTTAGTCAATAATTATTTGGATATTGGTTCATTAATTGTTTCAGATGTACAATATTAATTTTAATAACAGGAAGTAATATTTATAACAGGAAAACTGGATGGTGGTGTTGAGAGTGGGTATAGGATCAGGATGTGGACCTCCCTGCAATACTACCCAATTTTTCTGTAATTCTAAAGCTACAACAATGAAAAACCTATTAATTATTAAAATGAAAATAATGTTATAAGGAAGAAAGAAATGAAAATACTGAAATCTAATAGGTTTGGCATCTCAAATAATTGAACACGTGTATATTAAATATATTCTGCACAGCAGTTAATATTCAGAGCAACTCTATTGAATCTATCCATCTTGTTAAGGATTTACTTTCTACTTTTTGGAATCAGATTATAATCAGTGTTTTTAATCTCTGTCTAACTGGTTTTTCTTTTCCCCGCGTAGATAGCCTCACAGGATGGAGTGTCATATAAGCAAGCTCAGTGCTGCTTCTCATCTTTTTCAAGACCTGCTGGGAGAGAAAAGAGAAGTTTCCTAGGCACTCTTGAGAATGAGGTGTTAGAATCAATACAGAAAAGAGTTGGCAGTTGCTAACTGAAGGGGTGCAATGGAATAAAGTGGAAACCTGTTATACCTGTTATCCACCTAAGAAATTGGATTCACCCTCATCCGCTGATCCTCTCTTTGAGCACAGATCTCAGAAGGTGAGACAAGGGTCCATGTCTGGGTTTGCCTCCCGCTGCTCCCGCTGCTTTAGTCTATTTCTCAAAGATAAATCATCATGCTTTCCTTTTATGACCAGCAATGTGTGGTGCTGATTCCTATCAAGAAAGGGCAAGCGTTCAGGAACTGTGAAGGCCATACAAAAGGAACCCACCAATCTTCTTATGAAAAATCATTAGAAACCAAGTAGATTACGTTTTGACCACTGCATAACAATTTATCACACATTTATCAGCTTAAATCAACACCTACCTAACACCACCAAAACATTAGATCAGAGTCAGGTAGACTCAGCTTGTTTCTCTGTGCTGAGTCTTAGAAGGGCCAAATGAAAGTGTCTACAGAGCTGAGTCCCTTTTTTTTGGAAACTCCAGGATCATTTGTATTGTTGACAGAATTCAGTTTTTACACATTTTAGCACTGAGATTCCTGTTTCTTTCCTAGCTGTAGTTTGGCCATTCTCAGCTTCTAAATGCATCCCCATTCTATTTCTCTCTCTTCTGCCCTCCTCTTTCATTTGATAATATCGCATATCAAATGCATGTACTATCATTGGGTCCAACTGGATAATGGTGACTAACCTTCCAATATAAGGTCAGCCTATTAGCAACTGAAGGTCCCTTTGACATGCAACAAGATCTATCATAGGCATAACATCAGAAGGTGAAACATTATCGGGAAAAACTCTACCTGGTACACACATCACACTTTACATTAAAGTCCAGAACTGGAGCTCACAGTGTTTAAATTCTATTGAAATAGCATTGTTTTTTTTTTTTTTAATTTACCATATATGTCACTATTGGGAAATAATATGAAGAAAGGAAGCTCTGTTATAAAGTGCTATTTGCATAAGGGATCCATTCTTTCCCTAAAGAAATAAAAATAAGGTCTCATTACAAAGTAGAATGGGTTCTCATGAACAGGCTGTCCTGGGTAATTTTGCTGAGATGTGCCCCTCCTCTCAACACATACACCTATTTTCTCTGGCTTTAATATTGACTAGCTTTCTGATGTAGGGAGTTAATATTTTGGGTATGAGCTTCACTTACCAAAGGAGTTTGTAGCCACTAGTATTAGCAACCTTGAATTTCTTTTAATTCTCAGGAATAAATGCTCTGAAATATAAAGAAGCACACACAATGAATGGGAACCTGCACAGGGGCAATGGCAGTATAAACTGATTTACCTACAAACAAAATAAACAGACACTGTCTTCCAGAATCTAGGGAAATTGAGAAAATTAATAGGGAGAACCATCCTGGATGATTTTCTGGGTGACCTGAAGCGTAGCATCCTGATGGGAAGTTGAGATTTTAAAGTTCTCCTACTTTCTCATTCTGTGATTGCATATCTCCACTCTAACCCATTTGCTGTAGATCTCCATTGAAAACATGAGGTTAACAGATTAAGAAGCTAGCCAGGAGCTTCCCTGAACAGGGATTATGCTAGGGATATGAAGGAAACGACATTATTGAGTCAGCCTCAAGAATCTCAATTTGGAAAGAATAGGCAAACGCACAGTTCAATGAGCATAAGGAAAGTAAATATATTGAGCAGAAGTGTCATGAAGGGCTGATACTGAGGTAGTTATGAAAACGGGACTCTAAAATCACCTAAATCCATCAAAATCATCAGAAAGAGTATCACATCAGGAACAGTTAGGGGTAGAGAGAGGAAAATCTTATTTCTTCATAGAAAGTTTCTGAACCTCTCTGGAAAATATTTCCTTCCCATAACTTCTGTGGAGACTCAATCCACTCTTGCAGACTGATGGTCCCCCTTTGTGGACTGAACCATGCTGCATGCGAACCTGATCTGGTTCTTTACATGAGTACCACAGTAGCAAGTGAAGGTGGATGCTGTACTCGATTAGGTAAACCATACAGCTCCAGATCTGAGGCAAAAGCACATGCATGATGAATATTCTCTTGCAACTTACTTAAAAGCCTTAACTGAAATAAACGTGGCTAGTGATGCTGAAAACCCTGAACTGAGTACTCAAAAACTAAGATCAACAAAGATTGCATGACATTCATACAGAAAGTCAGCCTGCTTTTCATATTGAAGAAAAGCATTCTCTTGCCATGCTCCAAAATGCCAGAAGAAGGCAGAAGATGCACACAGTTGAAAGGACCCAAGTAGCTCTGGATTCTGTTACATAAAGTCGCCTTTTAGAAAATATCCTGTTTTTTGCTTTTTTGAACTTTATTTTTGTCAATCTTCATTCAAAATTTTTCTGAACTAACTAAAGACTATATGTATGTGCACGTGCACACACACACACACACACACGTATACATACAGAGTTCAATTTGCTACATATTGATGGTTCAATGTATTGAGGAATGCCACATATTCATTCTCCAGGTATACAAGAGTAATAGCAAACATTTATTAAGTTCATATGTGTGTGGTGAATTATCTAAGTGCTTTGCCAGCTTGATAAGATAGGCAGGATTCTAAGGCAGACCCCAAGATTTCTCACCCCCTGCCGTCCACATCCTGTATAACTCCATGGTTATGAATTGATGTGTATTCACTCCTGTGACTAGGTTAGAGTGCATGGCACTACTAACTTTAAGATAGGGAGATTTTTCCAGGTGGGCCTGATCAAATCATGTCAACACTTAACAGCAGAAATTTTTCTCTAGCTATTCATTGAGGAAAATCAAAGATTTGAAATATGAAAGATATTTGATGTGTCATGGCTGACTCCTTGATGCAGAGTAGGCTGCATCAAGGAATATGAATGGCCTCTAGCAGCTGAGAGAGGACCCGGCTGGCAGCCATCAAGGAAACAGGGACCTCAGTACCATAACCACATCACGCTGAATTCTACCAGCAGCAGGCAGATGCCCAGTACGTAATTTTTTCCCAGGCCTTTAGCTAAGAACTTAATCTTGCCTATGCTTTGATCTTAGGCTTGTGATTCCCAAACCACAGAACCAAGTCACGCCAGGGCACATCTCTGACCTAGAAAAACTGTCAGATAATAACTGGATATCGTTGACTCTGAATTTTGGCAATTGCTATAAAGAAGCAGAATGCTAATATAAATGGACTCATTAATTGTCTTTAACAACCATATGAAGTAGCAACTATTAATTTTTTTAAATGAGATAGAGAAAGGCACAGTAACTTGTCAACAACAGAACAGGGAGTAAGTGGGGAAGGTGTGATTCCAAACTTGGCAACAGGACTCCTCTAATCTCATACATTAAGCTTGGTTGCTTCTAGAGGAAAATGCTAGCAAATTAAGATTATCAGGCAACAGTGCCAGATTCACCAAATCTGACGGAGAGTCTTGTAGCATATATTAAAAATTGTTTATAAAATAAAGACATAAGGGCTAGGGATATAGCTTAGTTGGCAGAGTGCTTGCCTTGCAAGCACAAGGCCCTGGGTTCAATTCCCAGCATTGCAAAAATAAATATATAAATAAATAAATAAATAATAAATAAATAAAGACATAAAGGTTGAAGTAGAAAGGAACTGGCATGCTCTGAAGGACACATGGCTCTGGCATCAAGAAATCCAGCTTTCATTACTTGCCAAGTCACCTGGGGAAGTCATTTAACTTCTGTAGCTGGAAATAGCCCAGTCATAGGTGACACTACAAGCTATTTCATATAATGGTATATTGGTATATTTAACAAACATCAATAATGTCTTTGAAGAATACTTTAAAGGCAAAGACATGAGGAAACGTTAAATAAAGTAGCATTTACAAACATATTGCAAATATATATTTCATATGTCTACATATATATATATATGGAGTAAGAACACTTGTATATTTATACACACACACGTCCCACTGAAGTATCTGTTAGACTCTTTATATTTTAAGTTTACCTATGATTTTTAAAATCTATTTTACTTAGGTGTCTAAACATACTATCATGTATCAATTCAAAAAAATTTATTGAAATCATAATGCATTCTCTGCTTACATATTAGAGGAAGGTATTTGTATCCTTCCCAGGAAGTTTCCTTCTCTTGCCCACCCCTTTACACAGATCCTCAGGACTCTACTTTGTTTTTACCCCATCTGACATGGAAGGGAAAATGTCTTCTTGTCCTTGTCCCCCTCTACATTGTGATATCATTTTCCCTTGGGACGGCAGCTTATCCTATTGTAATTTTAGCTCCCGGCACGTGGTCTGGCACATAATACGATCTCCATGAGGTTTAAGTTAATTCCCTTCTTTGTTATCTGAATAATAATGAATGCAGTCTGAGAAATAAAGTCAGATAATGCTCAGGATGTGTTGAATTTCTGGTCACATTTTAAGAATAAAAGTCTTCCCATGGTGTAGTTTTGTGCTATTTCCTGTACCCTAAAGCCACATTACAAAGGCTGGCCAGTTGTGATAGAATCCCCTGCAGCCTCCTACTAAATACCCATTCCTAAATTAAGCACAAGCATGAAGATTGTGTCTGTAAACAATTTAGTTAATCTAAAAGTAAAAGTGATTATCCAATTAAAGTGAAAAAGAGAAGAATTAATTTAGAATGTGCTTGCCTTTAATTGAGTAAGAGAAAAAAATTATGGCATTATAGAGCAGGTGTTGAGAGAGAAAGGGGGAGGGAGGAAGGAAAGGAGGGAGAGTGCAAGAAATTGCACTTCCTTAATGAGAACCTCAGTACTGGAAAATACCAATGAGAAGGAAGAGCTGAAATCAGTTCATAGCCCTGCTGACATTGACGGTGACCTTGAGACTTGGTAAAGAAAGATTTTAGAGCCTGCCAAAGAAGGATCATACTGTAAAGAGTACATTGATACATCATTTTTAAGATTGTTTTCCTTGGAAAATTTTCAGATGCCATCAGAGTTAAAGAGATAATAGGCATTTTTTTTTCTGCTTCTGTAATATTTTGATCAGTGGTCTCATTTCATCACACAGAGAACAGCAAAGGGATATTTCATCACTACAAAAGATTTGAATGGTGTCAGGGTTTTGCTTATTGATTACTGTTATTGACTGAACTGTGTTTTCCCATAATTCACATTTTGGAGTCAAAACCCCCAGTGTGAATGTATTTGTAGGCAATCTTCCTTTAAGGAAGATACTTGAGATCATAAGAATGGGGTTGTTTTCTGATAGGATAGTTTTGTAGGAATAGGACACCAGCACTCTTGGGTTCTCTCTGTTTGAAGCGACCATGTGAGGACACAGAAAGAAGGTGGCCATTGTCAAGCCAGAAGGAAAGGCCTTATCAGAAGTCATTCCTGCTAGCACCTTGATTTTAGACTCCAAAACTCCAGAATGATGAGAAAATTAATTCCCCCAGTGTGTAGTACTCTGGTAGGGCATGCTGAGCTGAAAAATACAGTTTCATAGGGTCTCCATGGTAGCAAAACCTTGTTTAAGTGAATAAGCTATGTGATCAGTCACATCCTCTCCAGCAAAATGGTTCAGTGTGACTTTTCTCCTCTTCCTGCCTCATTTCCTGGACTGGGGTCAGACAGACACTGTCAAGACCCCATTATTTGTGGTCACAGTTGGGACCACAGAATATTTGAGGAAGTTAAGAGGAACACAAGGAAAGAGGCATTTTCTATACCAGTGTTTGGTGTGTGACTCCTATCCTGCCCATGGAAGGGACAGAGCCATCTCCTCATGTGGTTGGATGTCCAGGAAGGATGTAATAGGATAAAACACTTTTTCTGAAAAAGTAGGCATAGATCCTAATGCTGAAAACCTTAAAGAGAGGGATAGAGAGACACAGAGGATAGTCTAAGCATACAAACACTATATATGGAACAGAAATTAGGTAACCAGCCCTATCCCAGTGTCCTAATGAACTGGAAGAGATAACATTAAAGCCACAGGAAAATGTTTGTAAGATATGCAAGTTAAGCAGGCTGACTTAGACCTTTCCTCCTGGGTCTCTTCTCAGTTTCTAAAGGAAAATTTCAAGGTGGGATGGAAGGATGCATCCATTCAAATAGGACACCCCAGCCTCTTCTTACCAGCCCCCCCCAAAAAACAGGACAAAATTATGATCTACAAAGAAATGTCAAATAAAAGAATCATGCAGACTGTTGTCACACAAGATGATTTCATTACCTTTTCTCATTTCATGTTCATTAGTATTGTGACATAAAATTCGTGTAATTTCTTTCTTTTGTTGCAAGTGGTTAGATTTTAATAGGGGGAAGGGGCAGGGGTGTGAAAAATGGTGGAATGAGACAGACATCATTACCCTATGGACATGTATGATTACATGAATGGTGTGAATATACATCGTGCACAACCATAGAAATGAAAATATGTACCCCATATATGTACAATGAATCAAAATGAAGTCTGTAAAAATTTAAAAAAAACAAGTAATAATAAAAAAGAGTGCACTTAATTATTGTGCACTCAAATTAATAGTACTATAATTGAAATGGTTCAGTTTCCCCCAGGGCCACACAATTGTGATAACCATTTTTTCCCCATATATTCTCTTATTTAAACCCCACAGAACCCTAGGTTTTTGTGACTTACTTCTTTTTTGCATCCTAATATCCATTCTTTCTGATCCTCTTCAATAAAACCCAATTCCCTACAGGGAGCCATCCTTCCCCACTTGGTTAATTAACTTTCTGAGGATGGACAGCAGAAGTGAAATATGTGACAAGTCTGAGCCAATCAGCAGGTCACAACTACGATGAATGACATCTTTATCAGATGCCTCCACACCTCTCCCTTAGAATGCCAAGGCCTAATATTTAGGCCTTATTTAATAAGTGCGTGCTTTCCATCTCTGGAGATGGACAGATGAGGTGCATGTATGTATGCTTGTATGCAAGCATACGTATGTGTAAAACTTGGGCTGTTATTTAAAGTATGACCTGGTGTGTTTCACTTTCTAGACTCTTCTCCAGGAGGTTGGGACTAAGAGAAAGGCATGACTAGAAGAAATGCAAACACATATCTACTGTAAGTTCTCCCTTAAGAGTGAGAACTAAGGAAAGGTTAAGAGAAATGAATTGTTTTCCTTTACAACTAAAAGAGGTAGTATTCAGAATAAACTTGGGTTTCACTTTAACCCAATATAATAATGTGCTTGTTCAAATGAATTCCACAATAAAAAAAGAGGATCAGAAACAATCTTAACATTGTTTCAGGAGCAAGAACATGCATCCATCTTTGTCCTGATTTTTCTTCATTCTCTTCTTCTTTTTTTTCTCCTTGTCCTTAATTTCCTTACAACCCTCACTAAATCTGGGAGTGTTTTCCTTTCCTGTGTCTCTTCTTTGCAGGAAATTGTTTACCTTTGCCTTTCTCCTGTCTGACTTAAATGGTGGTTTACAACCATAACTGAGCATGAGAATAATTTTTTAAATTATTTATTATTTTTAAAAATTATTATTATTATTTATTATTTTTTAATAAGCTATGGCCAATCTTGTGGGAATTTCTTTGCAACACCTGTGATTCTACTGCAGATTAGGGTGAGGCCTGCTGGCCCTAGTGCTTTAATATGGCTTCAGCATGAATCGCTTCAGGTGTGACATTCTGAAAGCTAGATAATTGATTTAATAAATTTACGTTGAGTATTTAGTATCTTTTTTGTGCTTTGTGATTAGGTTAACTGTTCCTCTTATAAAAGGTATTAGTCCTATATCCATAACTATATATTAGTCCTATATATATTTTAAACCACCTCCAGTCTATTCTCCCTCCAATCCACACTCCTAATTCCATCTCTACCTCACCTAATAGACTGAGCCCCTTTAAGATGGAGTTTTCTTCTATCTCTCTACCCTAGTTTTCTACCTAGGCTCAGCACACAGTATGCCCTCAACTGCTTCCCCTGTTGAGTTTTCAGAAAACAGCAAATGTCCATGATGTTTAACATCTCAGACTGGCCCGAACTGTAGATCAATTAAGGCAAAATGATTTGCCCAAGGCCCTATCTCATCTGTACCAACTTAAAAAAAATATATTCTCCTTTGATCAAAGCTTTGATGGAGAGACTATGAGGTAACAGAAAGTTTCTGTCTTAGGAAAAAATGTGGTTTTAATGCCCAGGAGGGATCCAAGTTTCTATTTTTGTACCTCTTCTGAATTATCAATTTACAGCAAAGTTTTGTTTTGAATTTCAGGGCTCTGACAGAGCAGGCTCTGTCTTTCAGAACTGACTGATCTGTAAGATCATTTAGAAAATAGCTTCATTAAAATAAACACATTTAGAATCATAGCAACTTTGGTATATCTAGAGATATTTCCTAGAAAGGAGCATGAAACAAGTTAACTGCCTAAAGACCATTTTATTATTTTAATTAGTTTTCTTCCCATTTCATGGTGACTTTCTTAAACAGAAAATTGGGGCTTATTCAAATACCCCCTATGTTTTCCAGGTATCATGGAGACTTACACTTGGGTTTACTGACCTGATAACTCCAGGTTCCTTCAGAAAAGGTACCCAGGTAACCTTCAGTTGCTGCAGACTTCTGCTGCAGAGTTGTTTACTTGACTTTGAACTTTCCATACATTTGCATTTAAATAAAAGAAACCTTCAAAACATTTTCCTTGATTCACAGTGTGGAAGTAAAAGTCAATGATCTCAGAAGGCAACATAATACATAAGGAAAAGGCATGAATTTGGGCACTGGAGGATCCAAACCATCAGAAGACCTCTGCATCACCTTAGGTGAGTGACTTCTGGAAGATTATTTCACCTTTTGGAAGCTCCTATCATTCATCTGCAAAAACGAAAACACTGAGCACGTAGCATACATGTAATTTTGAGGGTTAAAGAGAAATAGCTATAGAGCACATAACACACAGCAGTTCCTGTTCAATAAACCAGGACTTGCTTCACTTCTTGATTCCATCTTTTCACAAAATCAAAATAACCACCATAGCAATCTTTTCTTCACTAAAGTGTTACTTATGAATTAATCCTCATCCTTTATTACATTCGTACTCTCATCATAATTGTGGTGAAAAAGTAACAAATCACATAAATGACACAAAGATCTAGAAAACTTAGAAAAGGCCAAATTTTAAAATATTAATTCACAATTACATTCTAGAAAATATCTTTTTCTTTCCTCCCTCTTTCTTTCTTTCTTTCTTTCTTTCTTTCTTTCTTTCTTTCTTTCTTTCTTCTTTCTTCCTTTCATCTCCTTCATATCTGGGTCTATGCTTGTTAAGATTAATTAATTCCCTTCCTCCAGATAATGGTATTCTAGTAAGTGGCTACACATTATTCAGATTCCAGCATGAAGTTGACATCAATATAGCAGGAAAGAGGCAGAGAGGAAGATTGTAGTCACTCAGCAAAGAAAGTGGTCTTTTTGTTGTGGGGCATCAGTAAAGCCAAGCAACATATTACCCTTGGCAAGAAAGATTAATAGGATTTGGAAATGGAGGTACAAGAAAGGAAAGTATCTTATGTGGAAATAATAACAAAAGCAAAAGTGTCAAGGGGGCAAGTAATGAGTTCATTTGGAGAAGGGAGAATTCAATTTTGTAGGAACAAGTGGCATTCTGAAAAAAGAATTGAGAGAGAAGAATGAATTCCATATATATATATATTTTTTTAAACTTTAGACTATTATGATAATGCAATTTAAAATTCTCGTATGCATTTGAATTGGCTTAAATAATTAAGTTGGAAATGTGTCTTCTAATATTGGAAAGTAATAAATCCTGTCTTATAGGTGACTCCTTGACCTCAACCTGACCAATTAAAACCTGAACTGAGCATGTTTATTGAGCTACATCAATAGACAACCCCCAAACTAGTCTGAAAACACTATGATTCAGATCAATACCATCCTTCGAACATTTCCAAAGCCAATACCAAAACAGTGATAACTTTAGAAAATCAATTCCTAACCACAGCAATTATATAATTAGCTATTTGAAAACAAAGTGTCACAAACAGATTTTGTCTTATATGTCTGCTGAGAAAAGCTTAGATCAACATTCAAGGCCAATCTAAAATGCCTCTTCTTCCATTAAAACTTTGTAATCTCCTTAGTGTTTCCTGGAATTTTCTCCTTTGTTCTCTTCTTTTTATGTAGTATTTTGTGATCTTGCTAAACTTAGGGTTTTAAGTAATCTTTATTATTTATTTATGTAGACACACTGGACTCAAATTTGCAATCCCCCTACCTCAGGCTCCAGAGTACTAACACACCTTTTTGACAATGACTTTTAATAGATATCTCCCTTCCAGACCTATGTCTTAAAACTCACTTATTCAATATTTTAACTTGAAAAATTAGTAGATATTGCAACCTAACACATCCAAAACTGAATTTCTTCCCCAAAACTACTCAACCAATGTTGTTAACATCAAGTCAATTATTCCAATTTCCTTGGTTAGAAATCTTTCACTAATCCTTGGCTCATCTTTCTCTCTTACTATCCAACCATTCCATTGACCAGAAATCTGTTTTCTGTACTTTCAAAGTCCACAATATGTCCAGCTCTCTTCATCTCCCTTTTCCAAATCACTATCACTTATTACCTTGCAAATAACCTTCTAAATGGTCCTCTTGAATTCCTATCATTTTTTTCCTAAACTCCTGTCTAATCTTAATATAGCACATGGAAGTTTCTCTTTTTAATATGAAAATTAATCGTATCACTTTTCTACTCAGATCTTTAAATTAGACCACTATTTTACTCAGAATAAGAGCCAATTACCTTGCAATAGCCCTTCACATCTGTGTGATCTACCATGTTCCTCTCATACCTCTTTAACTCTCACCTTAGCTCCTTAAATTATGCTTGCCTCCTGGCCATTCCTCCAACAAGAAAAATCCACTCTCACTGCAGGACCTATATGATTATTTGCACTGTTTAGGATTCTGTCCTCCAGATATCCTCCTGCTTTAGTCCTTTATCTACTTCAAGTCTTTCTGGAAGGCCAACTTCTCAATAAGACCTATTTTTATCCCCATATTTGATATTGCAATCATACCTTCAACAATGCCAGTACTTTCTCCATACATATCACTTTTTCACATTATTTATTTGCAATGTTTATTACTTATTTTCTATCTTCCTTTGCTGGAATGTAAGATCTATGGAGGGTTTGTAGATTTGTACTTTTTGGTCATTTATATTTCCTTAATGACTAAAAGAAGGCAAGGCATAAAAAAGGTGCTCAAGACCAAATGATCTTTCTCATTCATTTAATGACTACTCTTTCATTTTTTCTTAGTCTTTGATACCTGAGTTTCTAATAGAATTCTCTATGTGTAGGTACTCAGAAAATGTACCAGGAATTTGGTTATGATCAACATTTCAATGGTTTCTTTTTGAGTCCTAGAGTTCTCAAATTATTAACATAGAAAACAGTACTATTTGCTTGAATGATACCAGTAGAATAGGTCATCTTTGCTCATAAAACTAAAAACATGAAAATAAATCTACATTGTTGGCAGCAGAATCTGGTACCTTACTTCCCTGAATTAGTGGCTTTTAAAACTATTTTCACATCCTTCTGTTCTGAGGATGTGTTACAAGGGTTGCTGAAAGTGTAGGAAAAAAAGCTATGAGTCACTTTCATCCCGACCCATCAAGGGTCTTATCTGAACTTCCCCAAGTTCCTCTCACTCAGGCCAGGTTTGCTATTTCTGTTTCCACATTCAGCTTTTGAGTAAGAGTTTGTTGGAAGAAAGGATTCTAGAGCTAAAAAAAAATTGAAAACAACTAAATTAGGTCATTTTCCAACTCCTGACTTATTTTGATCTGTATAGATACCATTTTTGCTTTCAGTTCTTGCCAACTTTGGAGTTAAATGGAATCACATTGAATATCAAAATATAAGATTAAAAAAATTCTTTCCAAACTGACACCTTCTATTTTTATTTAAATTGGGGCAAATGATTTTTTTCTTTACTTGATATGGGCAATTTTAGTTAATGAATTTATTTATTTTGCCATTCTGCCTTCCTTTGGTAGTCTGAATGGCTGAATGATAATTGCTACAATAGTGTCCAAGAAAATTCATGTTTGCTATTAAATAAAAACGATAGAGAAGGAAGAAAGGAAAATCAAAATGACAGAACTTATCATGTCATAACATGTCATGCTGTCAGAATCTTTAATTTGATGTCTGAATAAAAAGCCCCCACCTACAGATGTGCTACACCTAGCAATTTTGAGTTATCTGGGAATATTTTACATCTCCTTAAATTCCATTACCTTGCTTGCTGACTTTCTTTTTTCCTTTTTTTTTTTTTCTATCTTTCTTTTTTTTCTTTTTTTTTTTTTTTTTTTGGTCTGTTATAGGAATTGTCAAATGTGTATCAATATCTGTCACATGCTTTCTCATTTGATCCCTCTTCCTAGAAAAAAGATAAGGTGTTTTCCATATTCTCTTTCTGACCCTTTTTTTTTTCCTGTGGGGCATTCCTAAGTGGGGACTTTAGTGTCTATAATTTAATCCTTTCACCAATCTCAAATCAAGGCATAAATGTACCATGTAATTTTCAATCACTAATCAGAATACAGATTTTATTAGACAAATCTGATGAACATTTTAGAATCCTCCAACTCCTCAGGCAATGAAACTTGACCCTGGTATACCTTAGAATTATGTTGGGAGCTTTTAAAAGAGACTGGTCAGGTCCTAGAAAGGACCAATTAAATGAGAATCTCTTGACATGAAGTCTGAGCATTGGTATGTCTTAATAGTGCCCTGAATCATTCGGATCTGAGGCTAATGTTGAAAACCTAGGAGGACTAAGTTACTAAAAAGTAGGCTGGCATTTAATTCAAATTTGATTTCCATATATAAGACTTGAAGAAAAACATGAAAATGCAGTAAGGACTGAATATTACTTTGCTACTTTAATGTGAGATAGGGTGATTCAGAGTGGAACCATTGCAGATTTGCCATGAACTTGAAACTTAAGCTCCCATATCTTCACCTGATCCTCCCTCTTTGAATGGTGGGGTTTTCTAAAATTTGTGTAGTGTTCTGGTAGCATAAGTCCGGTAGCAGCCAGAAAGGATTTCTACATAAGAGTTGCTTGTGAATTGTCTGAAGAGGCCTCAGAAGAAAGGGGCTTATGTTATCCAGTCCAGGGGAATTTATTGTGATGCTTCTGATTTTATGATAATATTAATTTTCAAACACATTTGTGTATACATTTGCATTTCTTTTCTCAAAAATTGACTTACAATATGATTGAGGCTGAAAAAAACTGGATCTGCTCTGAGAGGGACATGTTTGAAAAGAAGTAGATGGGATTGTTGGTCATATCCTTAACTAGAAATTTGGAAGTTAGAAACTCAGAGTAAACACAGACATCTTGCTCTTTTTCAGCATAACAATTACATATTTCAAGGACATGGTGGTTATTTTTGAAACAACCTTTTAAAAATATTTAACTCAAACTATGTGGTATTTCTGCTTTGCAGTAATTAGTTCTTTTGAGTACATTTCATGTACATTCCTAAATACCATTCTGAATTAGAAATGGTCTAAGAATTTACATTAGATGCACCTGTCTCTAACTTTTCCCAAATTGTGTAAACTTCAATCAACGAAGGAGAGTCTTCATTCCAATCTTCTTCCTTGATTCACCCTGACACAGGAAAATTAAGGAACTGCCTGTTCATTGTACTTAACTTAATCTTAACCTACATCACATTTTTTTTCCTGTTATAAAATCAGTGTATAAAGCTATTATAATATTTACATCATTTTGTCCCGGATATTTGTGAATCTATGTGGATGTCTGTTCTTGCAGTTTCAGCAGGAGTATAAGAAGTATGGAATACTCCATGAATAATTGCAAAATGATTTTTAGAGAAGTATTTTTAAGGACTTTTTTCCCCCAGTACTTGGGGTGGAACTCAGGGGTACTCAACCAATGAGCTATGTCCCCACCCACATCCCTCACCTCCATTCTAAAATTCTGAGACAAGTTCTTCCTAAGTTGCCAAGGCTGACCTCAAAGATGTGGTCTTCCTGCCTCAGTCTCCTGAGTAGCTGGAATTACAGGCCACCATGCCCAGCTTTAAGGGACTCTTAAAAGAAGTGTCACAACCATTTTATTTAATCTTTCAATTCATGTTGGATGAAATGGAATTTGAATTGAAGGTAAGAAATCAAATTGAGTGGATTTGTTTTCTTTAGCTAGCGATTTCAGCATCCTTCATGGCTGGGTGGTATTTACTTTTCTTACTCAAAATATTCCTTCATTTTCTAATTGAGACTAACCAATTTATGACCTAAAAAGTTTTATATGACTTTTTAGGTCATAAAAAGTAGCTGTTAACATCAGCAACATGTTTTATCCTTTCTTAATATTTAAAGATCCAGCTTCTCAGAAAGGAGACAGTGGTTAGTGGAAAAAAATGGGAACTCAGTTCTGCATTTCAATCTTTTTTTCAAATATTGCTATAGGGGTAGCCTGCATTTGATATCTCTGGATAGTGCCCAAGATGGCCTAACCAGGAACCTTTTCAAAGTTTAGTGGAGGAAGAATTATATCACAAAGTAAGTGCTTATAACTATATTGAATTCTTATCATTTATGCTATTTTTTTCAATAGGTCCTCATCAGTTACCCATGTATAAGATCTCTTTATCTACAAATGATGATCAATTTCCTTTTTTCTTGCCAATTTTGATACCTGTTATAACTAACTTCTGTTATCTAATTTTGTTAGCTAATACACTGATGTAATAGTATGAAGGATGGCCAAAACTTTTACCTTATTTGGATGTTAGTGTTTCTCTATTGAGCATGATTGTGCTGATTCTTTTTTTGAAATACAGATGGTTAATCATACTGAGAAAATAGCAATCATTCTTATCTTATTGAGACTTAAAATGGGTATGGAATTTTTTAAAATGCCTTTTCAGCATAAAAGAAAATGATCACACAATTTCTTTCAATATATTGACTTACATAATGCACTATATTAATGCATATTCTAATATTGACCCAATAATATAATCTTGGTAGAAAACACACTTGATTATGATATATTAGTCTTTAAATGGGTAACAATTCTATTTGTTAATATGATTCATAATTTTAAAAATTAATACTTATAAGTAAGATAAATCCATAATTTTATTTTTATGTACAATTTCTGTCACATTTTGATGGTGATGCCATGCTTACTATAAAGAGGCTTTTATAATCTTTTTAAAGCTTAAGACCATGTTCCAATCTGGCTGCTATGAAAGCTATCTGGCTTGCTTTCATATTCCTTCCTTCCTCCCTCCCTTCCTTCCTTCCTTCCTTCCTTCCTTCCTTCCTTCCTTCTTTCTTTCCTTCTTTTCTGGAAAGGGTTATTATACTACTTTGAGATTTTTCTTTACCTAGGGAAACCAGCATATAACCACATCCTTTCCTCATTCTAAATATGTTTTGGAAGGGAAAGGAAATCATCAGGAAAGTAGCAACGAAAACCTGAGATCTGATTATTGATTACAAAATTGGGGAAAAGAGAGACTTTTCAGTGATTATAAAATGCTAGTCCTATTTACTTCTCACTAAAACTCAAATGAATTAATATAACTCTCTACCTTATACAGTGGAGAAAATGAATTTTTAAGAGGTTATGTAACTTTCTCAAGAATATCAACCACAAAACATGATTCCATGCCTGTCTATATGATAACAAAGCTAAAATACTGCAGGCTGCACTATTCTTCCTCTCTTCTGCTTACCATATTTTTAATGTATGATCTATATATGAGGAGCTGCACCTATCATTTAGTTATTATAATGTTTAAAGGATACCCCACAGCTTCCATAGCAACTTGGGTTGTCGTGTATACGTGCATGCGATCAGCTCACTAAATGAGAGAAAGGAACGTTGAAGCCTCTGAGGCACAGAGGGTTCTGATGTGGGCAAGAGAACTGTAGGCAGCCATTGCTTGTATTCCAGGACATATTTGCTAACTGGCTCCAGCCTCAATGGCTTTCTGCTATCATCACCCTGTCTTCTTACAGCATTCAACTGGGCCAATTTCTAAAGAGTGGGTTAACGTTAAAAAAAAAAAATATATATATATATATGTGATATATATATACATATAAAATATATATATGAAATATAACCCATAGCTCTGTTCACTTTCTTAAATAATTATCAATCAAAGAAGTGAGAGTTTCATCAAAACCTCATATTGGCTTATCCTGTTCCCCCCGTAAAACACTTGGAGACCAATCATTTCTTATTTGATACTCTGCTGATCCTAATTCTGTAACAATCAGCCTGAAATTGTTTCCTTTTGATCTTATAATATCCTTATGGTATGTATCATAAGTTAAATTACATAAATTTCAGACTAATCTACAATCTCTCAATCATGTGTTATCAAACAATATAAATCCAAAATAGTAACTGGAATGAATGAAACATGAATACAAGTGACCTCATATCAACACAAGTTACATATCACACTAAGTTTTCTCCTTACTCCCTGCCTGACATGTATTTCAGATTTAGTAGCAACTTTAAACACCAGAATTAACTGATTTTGTAGAACACAGACTATAAGAAAAATGAAATGAAGCAATATTAATTATTTAGGAAATTCATCACCAATGTCTTCTAAATTAGGGATCTTAGAGAGAAACAAAGAGAAGTCAAATCACCTGATGATTTTTAACTAAACTTTAATGCCTATCAGTTTGAATTAACTGAATATGATAAACAACTTCATACCAGCACTTGTACGTAGATAGAAAGTCACATTCTTTTCGGAAGGTATTATAAATGCATGTTGTCATTGGTTCCCAAATCATTAATGAAAATTTAATTTGTAAACCAAAAAGAAACTAGAACTAAGATTGTGAAATAATAGTTTTCAAAACTTTTGGTATTATAGCTCTCATATAAATAAAAATAAACATATTTTTAAATGTATGGATACCCCTGCCACTTAATAGAATGGATAAAACAACAACATAATAATCTACTGACAATACCAATTACTGGTAAGGATATGGAGCAGCAGGAATGGTCATTCACTGCTTGTCAGTTTCACACAAAGCTAAGCAGAGGCAGAGTCTTACCACCCATCCAGAGTTGTGCTCCTCGATATTTACCCGACTAATTTTAAAATTTGTGTGCACACTACAGTCTGCTTGGAAAAATTTATAGCTTTGCTCATAGGTGACAAAAACTAGAGGCCACTAAGTTTTCCCAGGAGGTGATTAATTGCTCATTAGTAAAAAAGAATGAGCTATCAAGTCATTCAATGACATACAAAAATCTGAAGCATATATTTCTAATTGAAAGAAGCAAGTCTGAAACATCTTCATACTGATCTGGACATCTGGAGAACACAAAAGTGTAGAGCTACTAGGTCAGTGGTTGCCAAGAATTCCAGGATGGCCAACGGATTGTTGAAGAGTGTAAGGGATTCTTTTAGGATGATAATATTCTGTATTATACTACAGTGGGGAATTAATGATACTATGAATTTGTGAAACCTCCTAACACTTTGTAAAGAATGGATTTAATGCACACAACTTTTTTAAAAAACTAAGAGGTTAAGAAATCCCAGTATAGTCTGCAGATTGTGACAAGAATCTTAACTTTATTACAAATATATGAAGCAACATTAGGTGCAGACTCCAAAAATTTTGAAAATGAATAGAATCTAAAACTAAAAGCAAAGAAACTGAACATACACTCTGTGCTCCAGTTTCTAAACTTCTTTCCCATGTGAATAAAGATAACAGTTCTGAAGTCACTATACATGTTACTATACATATTTACTAGAACTGAACAATGATGCAAATGGATGGTGAGAGAATTTTCACAGTATTGGAGTCAGATGTAAGGTTTTTAGTAGAAGTCACATTTAACCTGATCCCTAAAGAACAAGTAGCAATACAGAAACAAGAAAAAGAAGAAAAGATATTTCAATGAGGTGAAACAGCTATAATCAGTAATCTTCAAACATTTAGGTCTCAGAAACCATAACAAATTAGCATCAAAACAGATTTTTAAAAAAATATATATGGTAGAATGAGACAGACATCATTACCCTATGTACAGGTATGATTACATGAATGGTATGAATGAACATCATGCATAACCATAGAAATGAAAAGTTGTGCCCCATTTGTGTACAATGAATCAAAATGAAGTCTGCAAAAATTTAAAAAAATAATAATAAATAAATAAATTTAAAAAATTTATAAAATTTTATAAAAGCAAGCATTTAGTGAAAAAAGTAGTACTGTTTTCATGTTTTTGCAAGTCTTTTAATCTTGATAAAAAATATTGTATTTTCATAGCTGCTTTTATAGGCAATGTGTGGCAATACCACATATCATATAGTCTCAGGAAAATCTACTTTACACTGATGTGAGAATGAGATTGAAAAAGGCAAGTAGCATCTTAATATTATAATGAACACAGGTTTTTCCTTGAACATGTCACAGAAAGTATCTGAGTACCTCCAGAGGTTTCTGTACTACATTTAGAGAACCATAGGCACAAGCGTAAGCACAGAGGAGTGAAAGCTAAGAACTGTAGAGAAAGGAGGCAACGGTAAGTAACAACAGAATCACATTTGACTACTGCAGTTACATATGGCTAAATTAAGAATTAATTAAAAAATAAAATTGTCAGCTATTGGGTGTATTTGAATGTCAAGCAAAGTAAGTTTTATGGGTTTATTGGCTTACTTTCTTAGGTATCATGGACTGCAGAGTGAGCAGAAAAGTGACAGGATCATTATTTTTAGTTAAGGAATTAAATTATAATAACAATATAAAGTATAATTTGGAGGATGAGGATACTAGAAATTGGAGATCAGAAATCAGGAGTGATTTAATAGAATCATGATGAGCCCTAGGAAAGATTTTTAAAAGGGTGATAAATTTTATGGTCAATGTAAAGGGAAAATGAAGAGAACATAAAGATTATTCAATAGTAGTTAGCAGAAAAGGGAGAAAGATAATAAGGACATGGAAGTTGGAGGTCTTGATTTGAAAGAGGCCCATATAAAGTTGTATTTGTATTCTCTACACCTATACTCTACTACAGAGAGTTCTTATAGTAGACAATCCAGTTCTGACTACCAGTGTGTCATGGAATGTAACCAAGTGCGTGAGGAGCTAGGTCCTTTAAAGTGGGAGGTCATATGGGCAGGCCCTGGTCCAAGTGGCTGTGTTTAGAGATACAGCCTTCAAAAAGGTGATGTAGAGACAAGGGGGTATATATCAGTAAATGTTCAAATAGACAACAGAATAATCTTAGTAATAGCATTCTCCTAGGAAGTTGAAATAACTTTGATAAATCCTTGGAATTGGAGCTTGGACCATAGGAAGTGTACTCTTATAAGGAGCCTGTTCTAGTGTTGTTGTTGTTTTTTATAGTGTGTATTGGAAGTAACACACTCTGCATATAACTATGCCATAGAGATTCTTATAACTTAACAGAGGTGGCACGTTTGGTTGGCTGTGGGGATTTATTCTGTTGGGTGTGGTATACAGACAGAAATCCAAATCAGAATTTCTTAACCTAAAAATACTGGGAAAATGGTATTTATGGGATGAATTGCCCTCCAACCTCCAAATTCACATGACAAAGTCCCAGCCACCAGTAAATCTCAGAATGTAACTAACTGTGTGAGGAGATAGTCCCTTTAAATAGGTAATATTATGGGAGGTGATATAGGCAAGAAACCAATCCAAGTGATTGTATTTGAAGACACAGTATTCAAAAAGGTGATAAAATCAGACGATTGGTGGGGTTCTAATCCAATCTGACTAGTGTCCTGGAAAGGAGATATATGGATACAGAGTCACCAGGGATGCACATACACAGAAGAAAGGCCGAGTGAGCATACAGATGGCCATCTGCAGGTCCAAGAGAGATCTTCAGAGACACCAAACCTGCTGGCACCTATTAGACCTGTAGTCTCCAGAAAATAAATTTTAATTTTTTAAACCACTCACCCAGTAGGTGTTATTTTGTTATGTTAGTCCTGGAAAACTAACACAAATGGTGATGGGGAAAGATATAGGGAAGATAAATTTGTAGGCAAAATGGAGAGAAACACTGGGGAATGAACCCAGGCATCTAATGGGAATGTTGTTTACTTTTACTTTGTGACAATAAAAGTTTTTTCCCTAACCTTCCATAGAATCCTTAATAAAATCTACATTACTCACAGCATGGTGGAATTTATTTTTTTATGTTTTATTTTTTTGGTGGATAAGATAATACTTCAGGGCAGACTTGAGCTCATTAAATTTTCACAAGAAGACCTAACACATGTGGGTTAAGTAGACAACTAGATTTATTATAACTGAAGAGAATTTTTATTTTTCATGAACAGATTGTTGTCTATGAATGCATAAAAATCAGAAAATGCAAGAAAAGTTCATTTTTGAGCCCCAAAGGCTAAAAGTTAAGATAATTTCAAAGAAAACAATGAACCTAAGCCAGAACACAAAGACTGCTCCAGGTACTGAACTGGGGAGACTGACAGCAAAACTGAGCTTATTTTCCCTGGGTATTACTCTTACTTCATTCAACATGCAATGAAGGGATATATGACAATCAAGGCACTTTATACAAGTGGCTGCAGCTTCCAGTTATCTCTTCTGGTCCTAATCAACAAGTTTTTAAAATTTTGAGGTCTCCATTTTTCTCAGCAGGGTGTCTATGAGGAGGCCAGATTAGTGGGTGTGCTCTCCTTCATCATTGTCAGCTACCTGCATCAATATGTGCATCTTCTTGAGCAGGTAGGGTGACCAATCAATTCTCAAGAGTGTGTCTTATTAACATACCCTAATAAGAGTATGCTTATTTTGTATGCTAAGTATATTCTTCCATATGTTATTTCTAAAACCCTGGTCCTGTACAAAATTTCAGTGTGACAGGCATGGCTTATAAGAAAATGTCTCTAAATTTCATATTTTGAGTGTTTTGGGGACTGTACACATTGTTAGAATCAACTCCCCTTTTTTTCATGGAGTCTCTAGAATTGCTATGCATAAGACCATGCCATCTGCAATCAGAGACAATTTTCTTTCTTCCTTCCCAATTTGCATGTTTTTCCATTCTTTCTCTTTTTCCAGCACAAATAATTTATGAAGTAATCTTTAAATATGGGTTGGGTACAGCCGATTTCTTTTTCTTAAAGGAAAGGTTGTTCTGGCTAGGACTTTGAGTACTAAATTGAAGAAAAGTGGCAAGAATGAGCATTTATCTTGTTCCAATCTTAGAAAAAAGTTTGCATCTTCTCACCACAGTGTATAATGTTTCCTGTGGACTTATACATGCCCTTTTTTGAGAACTTTTAATCATGAAATAATGCTGAATAGTATCGAATGTTTTTGTCTGTATATATTGAGATGTTCAAATGGTTAGTTAGCATCTTTCATTTTGTTATTGTACTGTATCACAATTATTTATTATTCCATCCGTGGATGAAATGTGGTATGTAGATATGATGGAATATCATTTAGCCTTAAAATGAATTCCTGACATTGGTATCAATATTGGTAGATCTGGAGGACATCATGGTTATTAAAATAAGCCAGACACACAAAGACAAATGCTGTGTGATCTCACTTATATGTAGAATCTAGAACAATCCAAGTCATAGAAACAGGGAGTGTAATGGTGTATGAAAATAGCTAACGGGTAGGTTTCTGTTATCCAAGACAAATAATTTTTAGAAATCCACATACCGTAGTGCCTGTAGCTAACAATATTGTGTCATATACTTAACATTTGCTAACAAGGCAAGTCTTATGTCAAATATTCTTACCACAAAAAAATAAATAAATTATAAAGGGGGCAGGAAGAAACTATGAAAGGCAATGAGTATGTTTAAGGTCTTAATGGTGGTGATGCTTTCATGGTGTGTATTTATCCCCATATTGATTCAATTACATGAATTGAATATACACAGATTTTTAGATGTCAATCAGACCTCACTAAATGGCATTAAAATGGAAAATAAACCTCAATGATAAATACCCAATGAATAATTATTTATAGCAGATACAAATGTTAAATTTGAGAAAAAGTTCAGGGATTTATTGTTTATTTTAATATCAACAGTATAGCTGGTTATCGATCCTATTTCTCGTCTCCCTGCCAAGAAATGTAGAATTTCTTGAAATTCTGAATATGGAATTGAATTTCCATGTTCCATTGAGATGGAATGAGGCAATAGAACTTGCCTTAGCCACGGAAATGTATGTAAAAGAAACACGTGTCATTAGAATCAGAATATGTAAAGAGCCAGTGGACAGTTTTCCACACTGCCTCTTTGTTATTGCCATGGCCACCAGCAACATTGAAAATAGTGGCTGTTCCCAATAGCTACAAGGAGCTACAGAACAGATGCCCTAGTAGAATCACGACATGCATAAAACATGTGAATAAATAAACCTTTATTGTGAAAAGCCCCTGAAATTTGATGGAAAGGGGTTGTGTGTAACCATGGCATATGCAGCCTATTCTGGTTGATGGAAACCGGTTTTTCATAATATAAATGATTTCTCTAGATGTTAGACATATAAAATACTACTCTGGCTGTTCAAAACTAATCTCTGACAAAGTCTTTTCTGCAACCACCAATTATATATAAGGGGTTATCTTCTCCGCTCTTTATGGGAAAACATGTATTGAACATCTTTAAAAAGAATGAAGATGACTTTGCATGCATCTTATGTATGTACCTTGTAAGGAGATGCTATTATTTCCATTTTATAGGTGTTGGAATTAACCATTAAGAGCTTAGGAAAATGCACAGATTGTACAACCAGTAAAACAGTGAACTCTTATTTCAAGCCTAATTCTGACCCTGGTATGTATCCCCTTCCTATATGCTACATAATTCTGTTGGTTCACCTGAAGATGGGAAAGTGTAACCACCTAACAGAAGTTTCTTGTTCTCTTTATGCTCTGAAAAAGGTTTAGATTCTCATTCAGAAACTTTTATAGATTTTCTGGAAACAGGTTTAAATTAAGGTGATCTTTTCTTCTATGTTCTGGAAATGAGCTCCTCTTTAGATTCTTCTGCCCTAGGTGACCAAGTTTTCCCAAAATAGAAGGAATTTCAGATAAATTCTTGGAGAACTGGTCACTGTCCTTTATGGAGCAACATAGGGAAAAAGAAGAAGAAGAAGAAAAGAGAAAGAAAATGCAGGATGATTTTCATGTCACTTGATGAAATAGACTTTTTTCACTTATTTGTGGGAAAATATGGAGACAATATAATCATACCAATCATGGTTTTTCCCTTAGCATGAGAAGCATTGTTTTAATAGAAAAAAGGGAGTAAATTCATTTTGCTTTTGTCACTTCTTAGATGAATAGGATAAGTCATGATTACATTTTCCTATTTATTTTACCATCAGTAAAATGATACCTATTTAACAAGGTTATAGAGAACATTTTTTAAAATTACATAAAATAACTAGCGTAGAGTTTGTCATAAGGTGAGGTGATTATAATTTCTTTCCTTCAGATTCCCAGAATAAAGGAAGCAAACATTCAGATTTGTTACTTCACAGTTTCAAATTAAATGGAATGACAATATCGATTCCCCCAAAACCTCAAAGCTGTAGTTACAGAAATCTCTCTCTCTCTCTCTCTCTCTCTCTCTCTCTCTGTGTGTGTGTGTGTGTGTGTGTGTGTTGTTATTGTTCTTTTGGTTTGTTTGTTTACTTTTTGAGACAGGTCTCATCTGACTATGTTCCCCATGCTGACTGCAAACTCAAGGCTTATGAGTGATCCTCCTGCCTCAGACTTCATAGTAGCAGGGACCACAGGTGTGCACCACTGTGTTTAGATTATTCAAATTTTTTTTAACATAAAAGTATCAAAAAATGTGTTCTGTTTATTTGGATTGAATAGTGTTGAAAGCTGTTTCAACCATCCTATCCATCATATCCAAAGGAGGATTCTGTACTAATTTGCCATGAGAATCATTGTCTACTTTCCAAGTGGATAAAAGAGTCAGACTAGATATATTATGCTTATTTTTTAATAAATCTAGAGAAAACCTTCACTAAAAGAATGTAATGAATATTAACTAGTCTCCTGTAATTAGCATAAGTAAGATTAAGGTTATTTCATATCTCTTATTTTCACCAACTTACCTACAACCCTGTGGCTCCAGGACTGGCAGCTTCTGACTTTCCTTGCCATGACTATTGACCAGAGACTAAAACTTATGCTAATTACAGGAAACTGGATTATGTAAGTCTTAAAAGCTTTATAATAGTTTATAATTTTGGCTATAAAGTTCTCCAATTCTAAAATTTTGCTAAGTAAATTGTACCTAGGAGTAAACAAGCTCACAGTGGCAATGTTTGGAACATAGGAAAAATGAAAATGATAATAGCCTTCAGAAGCATATGTACTGTGGTATATACGATGCTATACTCTAAAATACAATGATTCTTCAAGAATGTTGGAAATTTATCTGTGCTATGCTGAATCAAAAAATGGGATGTTATCTCATTTTGTTGACAATGGTTTTTTTATAAAGTTAGTAAATAGAGCTAAATATAAATACATAATGACTGCTATTTTTGTAGTGAAAGAAAAATTGGTAAAGATTGTTTACTCTTACAAAATTTGCTAATCAGAGGTTAGGATTGCATTGTATCATAGGAGTTTGTGGTTTCTTGCTCTAAATAGTTCTCCATGTCTTCTAAATTCACCGCCATGTGTATGTATACCTTTAAAACTTAGGCCACACAATCTCCTGTAATTAGTATAAACATTCATATTAAGCAATACAAGTCATGTAAAAAACAAACTTTCCTATGTGTTCTTCTGATTACATATTTAATGAACTGGATATTTAATCTCATGGGAAGTGTAAGAAATTTACATATGCATTTTAAAAAGTTAACTATAGTTATTCCAGCACTGTTCATTGACTCTTTCTTACTTCCACTATAATTTTGAAATGTCAGATTTCTCATGATGTGTTAGTCAGAATTCTGTTTCTCCAACCAATACCTGGATGAGATAACTGAGACAGAAAACAGGTTTATTTTGGCTCGCACTTCTGGAGTTTTTAGTCCAGGGTCGGTTGGTCTGGTTGCTTTTGGCTGTGTAGTATGCAGCCATACTATGGTAGGGAGTGCAGGGTGCTCTCCACCCCACTCTCCCCAGTCTTCAGTTATCACCATTCTACCCTCAACTTTTATGAAATCAATGTTTCTAGGTTCAACATATGAGTAAGATCACATGGTACTTGTCTTTCTATGCCTGACTTTACATAATGATCTCTAGCACAATCTATGTTGTTGCAAAAAACAAGATTATATGTGTGTGTGTGTGTGTGTGTGTGTGTGTGTGTATTCCAGTGTGTATAGGTGCAATGTTTTCTTCATCCACTCATTCGATGATGGACACTTAGGTTGTTTCCATTTCTTGACTTTTGTTAATAGAGTTGCCACAAACATGGGAATGTAGATTTTTTTTGATGCACTGATTTTATTTCCTTTTGCTATACATCCAGGAGTGGGATTCCTGGATCATATAGTTTAATTCTTTGAGGAGCAGACATTATGGTGCTTTCCATAATGGTTGTACCAATTTGCATTACCACCAACAGTGTGAAAGTTTTCCCTTTTCTTCACATCTTTACCAGCTCTCATTACTTAGTCTATTAAAGCATATCTACAATTACAACTTTGCAGTCCTTACCTACCATGACCAATTTCATGATATTGTGATGATAGATTCTATTTTTCTATCAATTGTGTTTTAAACTGTATTTTCCTGTTTCATCATACATTTGGTATTATTGATAATATAGTGAACATTTTGAATTATATTATGAATTGTATAGTCCAGAAATTCTGTTGTCATTCTCTAAAGAGCATTGGCTTTTGTTCTAGTCAGTAGTTCAATCACTAAATGTTTATCTTAAACTGGAATAAGCTTGGTAAAAATCAAGATGGTCATCAAGCTTCTCTACCTTGATAGGATTTATTCTTCAAATTCTGAGTTCCGCTGTGGATCTTGTCAAAGCTTAATTTTAGTAATTTCACTCTAGGGCATAATCCCTAATCCTGAAGCATACTTTTCTTATGTCTTGACCTGGGATGCTAAAGATAGTAATGAAGACGTAAGCCCTCCTCACTCTGGATCCTGTTGTCCCCATAGGTACTAAGGCTGATCTGTCTTTCATATCTTCATTTTATTTTATAGCAGCTGCTTTCTGATAAATCTCTAGTAGTCTCCTCCTACATATGTGTCATTGAGTCCTCAGCCAAGAACTTGTAGAAAATTCCTACAATTGAATCCAGGGTCTTTTTCTACATAGATCATACCCTTATGGTACTCTAACCTCCCTGCATCCAATCATTTTATCTCTTCTTTGAAATCTAGTCTGTGCCTCTGGAAGATCTGGACTTTCATTTCTGCTTGAATTGCTGCACTGGAGACATGAAATGTTCCTCATGCCAGGCAACCCTAAGGCTTACCTTGAGCATTTCAATTCTTTTAGGAGTTATAGTCTCATGCTGCCAGTTGTCCACTACTTCACAACAGTTACTTGTTATAATTTGTCTAATTTTATAGTTGGTTATATAAAGAACAGACCAGTATCATTGAAGCACCATAAACAGAAGAAATCTCTGCAAAGTATTTTTCTAGGCACTTTTCTAATGTAATTTTAACAAAGATGTGATTGTGAGATAGATATACATTTTTGAAACTTTTTATGTTCACAACATGAGTTATGATAATTATTAACCATCTAAAACAGGAACAAATAGATTTGCAATAATTTTCTATAATTACAATGATTAATTCAGAACTGTAAAGATTTTATAAAAAACCTTGGAACTAATCTTGTTTTATACCATAATTATTGTTCTTTCAACAACTTTTGACTTAATCCTTGCTGTCAGTCACCTTGGAGTCAATACATACACTTATCTCATGAAAAGCAATTCAGTTATAAATCAATGTTTGCAATCTGGATTTGCAAATGTGGCTTATCACTAAAGGCAAACATGATATTCATCAGTGAGAGTATGAACTGGAAGGTGAAGAGGCATGGGAGAGATACTTATTCTGGTCTATTTTTGTCCCTTGTTTAAGTGTTTCTGTAGCCTTATCCCATATTGCTGTAGTATCTCCAATAAGGACTTTTGTGTCTTTGGTGAATTCATAACTGACTGCAATATAGCCTTTCCATTGGTGTAGCTTATGTTTTTATTATCTTTCTTTTTAGATATTGATATTAGTGGCAGAATTCAGAATAAAATCAAAGTTGTATTTCTTAGTCCGTTTGAATTGAGAACTTATGATTGTAACCATGATTCGTCTTCTCTGTTCCCGATGTCTTAATATATATGGTGAGTCATTCTAGATCAAAGTCACTTGCACCTCATGCTAGAATTAGGATTTAGTTCCAGCAAAAGCTCCTTTGCTCCCAATTTGCAGCAACAGTAAATAGTGTCCTAGTTAATGGTTCAACAACCAGATTTCAAAAAGAGGTGTAGGCCTGATTGAAAGAATTTGCTAGTGGGAAGAGATGTTCCTGATTGGCTCCATTAATCATACCGCTCACTGTCAGACCCTTTTATAAGTTCTTGGAGGACCATTGACATCTCTTTGGGTATGTAAACATTCCTCTTGTTGGACTTCAATTTCTGATAACTGGAGTACTTCAGAATGGTCTCAAATATTGGTGTCATTGGGCATTACTCATCTGTACCTTTAAAGAATCTTTCTTTTCTTTTCTTTTTCATTTTGCATAATAAACATGTAGGCAACCATCTCTTTTTGACTAAAATTCAGGAAAATTCAGTTTCTTTTTAGCTCCTGATTGTAAAGTTTAATGTAGAAATTTGCTGTTTTTCAGAATAATTTTTTACATATATACATAATATATACTGAAATGAACACACAATCTTTCAAAAATTCAAATTTTCTCATATCAGTTTCTTCATCTGATAGAATTAATGGATGCTGAAAAATCAAATTTGCTTTCAGTATGGCTTTTTGACATGATTTATTTAAATTTACTGAACTACAAATGAAAATAACTAAATATAAATAAATAAATAAATAAATAAATAAATAAATAAATAAATAGATTAGTAACTACTTTCTTATTCTTAGGATTCCTCTGACCTGGTCTATCATTCTCCTATCATCTTCCCTTACTTTACTGTTTTATCAGAACACTACCTCATATTATATTAAAATTTTATTTTCTGTTGTACCCATAGCACCTAAATCACTACAGAGTCACAAAATGAAAACTGGTTGAATGATTGAATCAATAATCTTAGAAAATTGATTAACATATAGAATACCCAGCTCTTAAAAAATTCCCATTAAAATTCATTAAAATGATCAAATTAATTATGATTCTGAACTTTATTCATTGAGTTTTTTAAAATATTGATGTTAAAACACATACAAAATCAGTGAAAAATTGAGTCACTAAACATAATTCAAATTTATCTCCATGTACCCTAAATAAATTTAGGCCAAAACCTCTTCATTTGTTTGAAATTCACTTAGCATTTTAGTATGCTACAACAATAAACATGAAATCAGGCATATCTAGAGATATTAGGTACATATATATGTGCTCACACAGAGGGAAGGATTTTTCATCTGTATTATAAGGTCTTTTTGAGAATTATTTGTAATGGTGGGATATTTTTATCATAAATTTTTTTCTTACCAGCTACCAAATTTTTTTTAGGCCTGCTGGAATAAAGGAGGTCAAATTTGAATTACTTATTCAAATTTCACTGGTTCTTGACATTGCCTCCTTATGTAATTCCTCAAAAAATGCAAAAACCCTGGAGAATATTTTGGAGAGTCGCCACATTGTCACACAGTAGTATCTCACATGTCCTCACGAATTTGAATCTGATCTGCATTCGCGTGAATTCCACTGGATTCTCTGGCTACCATGGTGTCTACCATGCTCTACCTTTTGGCTCCCAACAGTCCAGTGGGGTTCTGAATGCTTTGAAGTAAAGGTAAACACTGTGTTCACATTTACTGAGAATCATTTTCTTTGGCAAATACTATAGTGTCATTGTCAAATGCTAAGTGGGATGATCACCACTTTTTACCTCTTTCAGGTACACAATGTAGCTTTCCAGGGCCCACCATAGATTCTCAGGAACCTCCCCTGGTTTGAGATTAGTCCTGTCATTTGCCATAGCGTGGGAATAAAATGCCATATCTTATGAACATAACACCACACTAGTGTTGGTTGTGCTCAAATGGAAGAGAGTTGAATCATTATTTTTGTACTATGTTAGGCAGCCTTTCATCACTGTTACCAAAATACTCAACAAGAACAACTTAAAAGAGGAAAAGTATATTTGTGGCTCACAGTTTTATAGGTTTAGACCATGATTGGCAGACTCCATTGTTTTGGGCCTAGGGTGAGGCAGAACATCATGGCAGAAGTGTGGGAGAGGAAGTCTGCTCACCAAGTGAGTAGGGAAGCAGAGAGGTAGCTGGGAAGCAGAGGTAGCTGAGAGGCAGAATAAAGGGAAAGGAGCCCTTCCAGGGCACATCCCCAGTTAGCCCCTCATCAAGTCATGCCCCAACTGCTTGTAGTTAGTACCCAGTCAGTTCATTCAAATTGGGATGGACTGATAAGGATAGAGCTCTCTTAATCTATCACTTCTGAGGTTAATACCATGGGAACAGTCTGACTCTACTCTTAAATAACAGCTTTCGAATCATATCTCTTTGTCCCCAATAATTTACAAGATGAAGCTTGAGATATTTGGTTTCCCCCACAAGATAAGTTCATTACTAGGTTCATCCTCAGTCACTCATTTAAATTGATTTGATAATTCTCCCTATTTTAACTCTCTTTTCCAGTAGGTTATTAAATATCATCAGCATCTTAAGTAGTTTGAAGTTTTCTCTCTGTTGAACAGAAATCTTGGAGCTTAAAACTCCTTTCAGTGTTAGATGTTATTTCCTTAAATTAGATTTTTTTTTTTCAATTTTGTTTTGTTCTTCTGAGAGGGGGGTCTTGCTATGTTGCTCAGGTGAGTCTTGAACTTGTGGGTTCAAGTGATTCCCCCACCTGAATCTCCAGCTTAGCTGGAACTATAGACATGCACCAACACTTAAAATAGATTTTGCAAAGGTGGCTTATTTGGGAAAGGTGTTTAAAAGTTTTAGGATTTCTAATATGTGTTTAAGGTAGATATTCCTATCTGATTTTATATTTTGCCTAACTGGTAACCTCAAGAAAATAATTTCATCATTGAACAATATTTATGATAAAATAACTGTCATTCTTTAAAAACTCTTCCATCCTTTGCTATTACTATTAACTAACTATATTTATAACATGTCACACACAAACACCAAAACTTTTTAATTCTTAAAGAGACAGGGCGACGGGGGGGGGGGGGGGGAGGTTTGCACTAGTCTCCTTGCTATCAGAGTATTATTGTCACAAAATTTTGTAATTATATAAGCTTTTGAATTGGAATGCTAAAATTTTGAAATCTTACACTCAGAAATTTTGAGAATGTTATATATATTTATTATAAACTACACACACACACACACAAACACACACACAAATAATTCTTCCAGTCTAACGTCAGGTATTAGTGGCCTTGACAATGTATCATCTCCCTATCTTATCACTCTTTGGAAATTGAATGAATGTCAACGTTGAAGACTTTGCAGGAGACATGGAAAACTGTTAATTATATTTATAATTATCTCTTGGCTTTGGACCCACCAATTCCAGTTCTGATTCAGTGAGTTGCACATGCCAATGTTATGCTTCTCCTTGCCTACATCAGGGCACTGCAACTAACATTCAGAATGAGCTTTCCCACTGTTTTTGTCATTACTAAATAATTTTTAATCCTGTGTTCTGTCTTCTTTTTTTTTGTCTTGACTTTTACTAAAAAGGCAAAATAAGATGTTTTTAGTAACTAAAGTGGTGTGTATGTACAGATAAAAACATCTCAGACCAAGTTGCCAACAGAATTGGAAGAAACATTAATGTAAATGTTTTAAAAATGTATCTTATGAGCTTGTCAAAACAATCTAAAAACAGATCTCCTATAGAATTGTGTGTGTGTGTTGAATGAACACTTGGAGACTGTTCCCTTATAAGAAAATTATTCTTGTCCTCATCCCTTATGTTTGATTTATTGAACACCTACAGTGCATCAGGGAATGTCATGAGCACATTTCTTAAGGCTACTGTAACAAATGACCATAATCCTGGTGACCTAACAGAAATTTATTCTGTCAGATTTCTGATGAGCAGAAGTCCAAAATTAAGGAGTCAGCAGAGTTTCAGTCCCTCCTGGGGATACAGAGGAAATTCTGTTCCTGGTCTCTTCCCACTTGTACTGGATGTCAACTTCTTCAGGACTGTGGCCTGTGCACACCTCCATTCTTTCTTCTGTCATAACTTGGTTTGTTTTTTTCATCCATCTCTTCTTTGTGTCCTTATAAGAACAATTGTCATTGATTTGGGACTCACCCCTATAGTCTAAGGATGATCTCATCCCACAATTGTTAACTTTTGCCAAATAAAGGAACATTGACAAATTTTGGAGATTAGGACAAAGACATGTTTTCAAGGACCATCATGCAATCTACTGCACTTACGTTATCTCTGATTGTCATAAATGTAGGAATAAACTGAGAATAAGAGAGGCTGGCAGTTTTTCTAAGATTGCACAGGTCCTGAGTGGTAGGATTAGGATCTAAACAGAGGCAGAACTCATCTCATTGAAATTTAGGTATTCATTTACTCATCTGTATCCTTTTCTAGGTGCAGGCTATTTTGGTAACCGAAGCACTCCCTAATTCCTTTACATGTTCCCAATGCAACATTTTAAAAATGTTTAGTGCACTATACTTATACATAACAGTGAGATTCATTGTGATATAATCATACATTCATGGAATATAATTTGCTCCATTTTAGTCCTCAGTACTTCCTCTTTTCTCTCCCCCATTCCCCTTCCTCTATTCATTCTACAGGTTTTCCATCTATTTATTTAATGTTTTTTTTAATTGGTGATTTATAGGTATACATAAAGGTAGAATATATTCATATATGTACATAGCATAATTTGGTCAGTTTTATTCTGTAGTTCCTCATTTTTCTCATTCCTCCTCCTTTCTCTTCAATCCTCTTTTTTCTATTAAGTTGTTCTGCCTTTTATTTTCATGGGGAACTCTCTTTTTTCCCTTATTTTGCATTAGCTTTTGTATATAAGAGAATACATTTGACCCTTGGATTTCTAAGTTTAGCTTATTTCACTTAGCATGATATTCTCCAGTTTCATCAGCAAATGCATAATTTCATGACTGAGTATTATGCATATATACTATGACTGAGTAAAACTCCATTTTGCATATATACTACATTTTCTTTATCCATTTATCTGTTGACAGGCATCTGGGCTGGTTCCATGGCTTAGCTATTATGAATTGCACTGCTATTAACATAATGTGTCTGTATCACTACACTATGCTGATTTGAACTCTTTTTGGATAAATATGAAGGAGTGAGATAACTGGGTCATATGGTGGTTCTGTGCCCATACAATACTCCATACTTTTAAACTTTGATACAGACGAGGGACTAAATAACTTATTGTTGAATGAATAAATGCATGAATTCTCACCAGCAAGTCCTCTACTATGAGCAGCCCTGACTAATATCCATATCAAAATAAAATATATTTGTCATTTTGTAACTGTTCTACCTAAAGGTTATCAAACTTCAATGGCAAATGTTCATGTCTTTCCAGAGATATTAAGTATGAAAATTTAATTCTCTGAACTACCTTGCTTAATAAACAAAGGCTGAGATATGACAATAAGTAACTGACCATTTCCTACCTCCTTCCTCTACTTTTCTGAAGTCATGGATAAGTGAAAGGAGATATAGAAAAATTACCTGTTTATCAGACTTTTTAAGCATAGCCAGGGTCACCTGTTTTACGGTGTGTGACATGCATTGAGAACTGAGATGGCATGTATTGTCTAGCCATTGCTAATGATCTAAGGTAGTGCCCTTCCCCATCCCCCGGAAAAATGCAGTTAATTGGGAAAAACAAGCACTGCATCAGAACTACTCATTCACTGTGGCAATTGTTTTGTGAATGAATCCACCTTCCTTCCCCTCCTTAAGGGAATTTGAGTCACTCAAATGTATACATAATTCTTTCCTGAGCTACTTTCTCTTGTCATTCATTCCTTAACCACTTTTAGGCTGGAAGCATCCACCCACCCTAAATGTTTTGTCATAGACTTTTTACTTGGTTTAGCTGTCCCTCCTTCCTGGGAGTATCCAAGATTGAGATTCTTATCTGATTTCTAAGCATCCTTGAGTTCAGCAAGGGGACTTCAGGCATGTCAAGGAAGATGACAACTAAATTTCTGTCACAGATCACAAAGAAGGAGTTGGTGCCAGATTCATGGATTTGAGGATTCATTTGAAGGAGCAGAGACAATGAAGAGCTGAGATTGAAATATAATTGATTTAAAGTATGCCACTGATGCTTTTAGCACAGATGACATTAAGCCACAAGATACTAGCTTTCCAGGTATGTCCAAAGTTCAACTCTTTTATATAGAAAATGCATGTTATAACACATTTCAACTAGGGTTTATATGAAACTTAGAAGAGTAATACATGTTTAGTATCTGACACAAGCCTGGAACAAATTAGGTGCCCAAATATTATTACTTAAAAGAAGCTGAGATAGGGTACATGACTTCAGGAAATCTCCATATTTTTTGGAAGTTTCATAATGTAATCATTAATTTAACACATTGTGAGTTATCAAATCCAAATGTTTATTCCTCAAGCATAAAAGATTGATAAATTAAATTGAGTGAGCAGGTAAGTTTTGCAGGGAAAAAAAACCCACACTTACCAAAATTATAACACTGATGTATAAAATCAGAAGGATGATTTTCAATTTTCTATTTAAAACATATTTGTTATTCGGTTTGAAGTATGTGAGTCCCTCATTATGCTATCTCTGTTGGAAGACTGCATGAGAAACCAAAGCATAATTAGAATGCTGTGTGGATATGAACAAAGAAAAGTGGATGAACAGAATTTTAATAACCATCAAGTTTACATCATTTTGCAAGTCCATCTCTATGACACGAGGGGTCTTGCCATCAATACTGGACTATTTAAATTTCATCATCTTTCTCTTTCCTTGGATGTTGGTTGGATGGACATTGCATTTGCCGCTATCACTGAGCATTTATACCAAGCCCCTGGTATATTGACCACTTTTCTTCAATCCGAATAGTCAATTCTTGCTTTCTAGATGCAACTATCTCTCCGTAATGACATATTTTCACCTCTTAGAATTTGTTCATCATATGTTGATTTTACAGTACAAACATAAGGAGACAATTTCATTTTTCTTATTTACTTAATTTCGTGTTTATCTCTAAGAGTAGATGACACATGCTTTGAAGCTCATTTCCCTCATTTAAAAATGAAGATGTCAACAGTGTCTCCCTCATGGTTTTTTTCAAAGGTTTTATAAAACTATATTCTCTAAATTCCTAGCACTTTGTGTAAAATATGGGCCCAGTGAAGGTTTTTAAAAACTATAATTCTCCTAACTTTTAGTAACATTTTGTTATGACCATTGAAAAAAAGCCATGAGATGGTTAAGAAATTTCATAAAAAATACAGATCATTCCATATGACTACTAATATTTCCCTGTACCATTATACGTAGAGTGAAGACCATCTTTATAAAATTCCTGCACTCTACTTTTGAAAGGGTACTTGGAATTTGAAACCTTAGTTTCCTATTTTGAAGAGAGTCAGGCAGACCCAATAAGACAATGCACATAAATGTTCTTTAAAAAATGGTAAAAATACATTGGTATGTGAAGCAGCAATTGTTATTACTAGGTGAAGGATGATAGCTCTGTAGAAAGCATGAGATTTGAAAATGGCACAGTGATGTTTTCTAAAGTTTATGAAGGGACACATTTCACAAGCTTTCATGCAATGCCTCGTAGAAAAAAAATCTTGAGCAATTACTTGCTCCTTTAACAATGAAATTATCAAAAGGCAGTCTAACAACATAACAAGACAAAGTGCTCCCGGTTGTTAATGCCTTCGGGTGACATCTCCTGAAAAAGAATCTCCCCTACAGAGATTAGAAAATGGTATTATTCTTGCTTCACTATTTTCATATGCAGCAATAAGAAACTACAGAATAATGAATCAACAAGTCACTTACCCAGCCTCCTCCTTTCAGTAGCATTACTTTAAATACTCTCTTATTTGAATTATTCAGTAATTCCATCAGAAGCACAGTGAGGATTATTAGTCAATCTTTCCTACACCAGGCATGGTTGGAAAGCTTAATAGTTTGAAACTTAAAATTATTTCTTAGTTATGCAAATGCTTGTGAACTATCATTTGTTCATGCAATGCTTCATGAAATAGTGATAGGTTGAAATAAGGCTTAAATTTAAAACAAGAAACAATTTTTTATAAGAAGAAAGTAGCTATGGATTTATCAAGTAGATAGCAAACATGGAGCAATTAGCAAGCTATGTACATGCACAAACATATAAGCACTGAAATTCTTAGGAAAAAGTGGATTTCAACCCAGGTTGTCTTACACAAATTTCGCCATCTTTGTTTTAAAAGCAACCTGTTGGAAGGTTGTTTTTAAAAATCTGGTCTTCCAGTTTGAAACCCCATAAATCCCTTTCTTTAACCTCCCAGCATACAAGTTTCCCCATGACAGACATGCCTTGATTGCTGTCTTTTTTAAGCAGAATTGGTTTGATCTAGACATCTGTCTTAAGTCACTCTAATTGTCAACTACTTATGTTACTCATATCACACAGAACCAGAGCACGTGTTAGCAATTTTTTTTTCCCGCAAAGATCTGAGTCTTTATTCTTATCTGCTTTCCGAGGGCCCCTGATTGATTTTAACCACCTGCAGAATTGCTCTTTGTTCTAATGGAATTATGTTCTTTCAGTCCATTCAGTTGCAATATGTCTTGGCCTGACATTGCAAGCAAGCAGACAATCTGTATCTGCTCTGGAATCTGGACAGGTGAGAAAAGCAGGTAAAACAAGCAGTTCTTAGTAAACAAAGCAGTCTAAACTAAAATGTGATTGAAAACCTTACTTTTAAGAAAATGCATTATATTTTCTTGTGGAGATATTCTTTTCTCTAACAAAATATTTACTTAGCATCACAAAAAGAAATAGTACCAGACATCTGTGAAGTGACCTCAAAAGCTGTTGAAGCATCCTACATTGTTTTCAGGATCCATTTTGCTAAATATAGTTACATGAAATAATAGGCTGTCGCATCATTTGCTTCTTATCATCATACAGCTTCTACTCTATGGATTCTCCACCTTGCTCTTGATGAACTATGAGTGAACTATGAAATACATATCCTTTATTGTCAGATTAGAAACATATCAAAGTTATGTGTATCTTATGTATATTTTTTGTATATATATAAATTGTTATAGATAATTGCTTTATATATGTAATAAAGTAGTATACATAGGATGTATATCTTACATATATATAGATGTAGGTATATGTATATATCTATGTTTACTCTGCTATTTGATCCAGCAATTCCAATGCTAGAAATTAATCTAATAGATTTTACCATACTGCACATTGCTACTACATTGCTTAGAATAGCAAAACACAAGCTTGTTATCACATTCTCTCTCTCTCTCTCTCTCTCTCTCTCTCACACATAGACACACACACACACACACACACACACACACACACACACACACTAGCTGGTGGTTTTATTAATCTGTTAATGGAACCAGTGGAAGACTCTATGAGAGACTCTATAGGAGCCAGGACCCCTGGAATTAAAAGTAAGCAGTTTGTGTGATGCATCTTAAACATGCTATTTTACTTCTTTCTGCCAATTTTTTTCATTTTTTAAAATTGACATATAACTGTATGTAGTTCAAATGTCTAGCTCAAGGATTAAGTTAATAAATGTGAAACACTTTTAAAAGTACCTGATATATAGAAACCATTAGCTGTTAGTTATTATTTTATACATCCATTAAAAATCATCAATTTAACCTGATTATGCTGATTTGGAAACATTATTAAGATGCATTATTAAGCAAAATTTAAAAAGCAAATTAATGAATCATATGATGAATTTAATTGATAATTATTAAATTCTGGTAAATGCCAAGGATTTTTGGAGAGGCCCATCAGGAACAATTAAGTTGTAGTTAGTGGTGGTTGTCTCTGAGAAATGGTAGTGGAGATCTAATGAAGGAGAAGAAGAATTTAACTTTTCATTTCAAATATTTACTAAATAAACCTGTAGTTTTATAAATTAAGCAAAAAGATACAGAAATATCTTAACCACTTTTTAATGGCAAGTTCAGTGGCTCCTTGTTTTCCCATCTCATTCAGGTAGGTCCCCCAAGGCAGAGGTAGCTATTGGAAGATCTTGTGCTCATGCTCATTGTGTTACTGTGACAAAGCACATTAAAAAATCAACTTATAAGGAAGGAAAGTTTATTTGCATCACAGATTTAGAGATTTCAGTTCGTGGTTGTTTAGCTCTGTTGCTTTGGGCCTGGGATGACAGAGTCCATCATGATAGGAGCAGGTGACAGCAGGAAAGCAAAGAGAAAGGAAGGAGCTGGGTCTCAAATATCACTTTTTTTTTGGTATCAGGGATTGAACCCAGGGACCTTAACCACTGAGCCACATCCCTTTCTTTATATTTTATTTAGAGACAGGGTCTCACTTAGTTGCCTAAGGCCTCATTAAATTGCTGAGGCTGACTTTGAACTTGTAATCCTCCTGCCTCAGCCTCCTTGAGTACTTGGTAGATTCTGGAGATTAGTGCTGTGGTATATATACACAATGGAATATTACTCAGCCATAAAGAAGAATAAAATTATGGCATTTGTAGGTAAATGGATGATGTTGGAGACTGTTATGCTAAGTGAGATCAGCCTTTCCCAAAAATCCAAAGGCTGAATGGTCTCTCTGATAAGTGAATGATGATGAATTATGCAGGGGGGAAGGGTGGCTAGAATAGAGGATAGATAGCATAGAGGGAAGGGAGGGGTGGGGTCAGGGTGGAGGGGTAAGAATAATAACAGAATATGACAGACATCATTGGCCTGTGTATGAATGCACAGATGGTGTGACTCTACTTTGTGTACAACCAGAGAAGCAATAGCTGTGTGTTCAATGAATCAATAAGTAAAGAAAAAAGAAAAAAAGAAAAGAAAAAAAATGACCCCTCCTGTTATGCATATCAATAATACATGAATAAAACCTTTTTTAAAAAACTATTGAAATATTGACAGTGTTGCTTTTGTATTTAGAGAATACCAATATTAGATTTCAACAGCAAGGCCAGGTAAGACTATGTCCTTTCCCTCAAAATCATCTCTCTTCCTAACCCAACATTGATTTAGAAATATTTGTTAGAAAGATGGTCTGTAAGAATTGAGCCATGAAGTAGTAACTGGGTATTCCTGAGTTTCCTACTGGATATAGAGAAGACTCAGTCTGCCGAGTAAGTTAAAGGGCAAGAAAAAGTAGCTAAAGCAAATCCATCTAGTCAGATCTAACCCACGTAGCAACGTGTTACAGGCACTTAACCAACACAGCTAACAGATAAACTGATGCCTTAATGTAGGTGGAGTTAGTTTCTTGAAGTAGAGAGCTGGGTTAGCACAATCACAGGAAAATCAAAACTACTTCAGGCTTGGAACTTTAAGGTTCTGTTGAAAATAAAACTGGATCCACTATGTCTTTCTCTCTCCTCCTCTGGTCTCAGTTTCTCCTTGGATCCTGATTTGATTCATCAGAGGCTAAATCCTTAAAAATTCTGCCCACAGAGAAGAAAAGGAATTTAGAAAAACATCTGGAAGGCAGGTTGCCGTGGCTGGGTTTGGACCCTGTGCCCATGATGAGGTCAATCACCATGGTGAGAAGCAATGGCTGTGGTGACTGGCAAACCCACTGGGAGCTCTCTGGAATCGATGGGGAAGAAACTCCCTGTGAAAAGTGGCATGAGGAGATGCTTTTGGAAAGCCAAATCACAAAGCGCATCTTTCCTACATCTTTCCAATGGATTCCTAAAAATGAATTACAATGTGCGCCATTCACTGGTGAGAATGTCAAACAGATTTATGAGCCTTGAGAGCAGACGGTTATGTCAGTCATTGTGGTGACTTACTGAGAACTGCAGTTAACAGAGATACTGGGGGAGAAAAACTAATACATGCTCTGAAATGGGCAGGCAAGTGACTGTAGCACAATTTCAGGTAAGGAAATGCTGCTCATTTGTCCCAAATTCTTTAGACAATTCTCAGGAGAGATATCATTTAAAGGATTCTCTCTACAAATTGTAATTTGTCCTAACTGCATGTTCTCTACACAGAAAAAGACGGCTTCAGGATATTAAGTGTCTTTCAGAACACAGAATTTATTAAATATTTTGTGTAGCTTTTGTTTTCTGTTGATTTACTTTAGACTTTCACGGTCAATTTCCATGATTATGTAGTTTCCTATAATTTTAGTCAATTGCCATCATGTGGAGTGGTATCATAAGCAAGTCCTCCTGGTTCAGAAGTTCACCTTCCCATAATTTGAAGTAGTATGAGGTCAGACGTGGTGGCAAACACCTGTAATCCCAGTGGCTCAGGAGGCTGAGGTAGGAGGATCACAAGTTCAAGGCCAGCTCCAGAAACAGAGCAAGGCCCTAAATGACTTAGCAAGATCTTGTCTCAAAATAAAATAAAAATGACTGGGGATGTAGCTTAGTGATTTAGCGCCCCAGGGTTCAATCCCAAACAAGAAAGTAGTGTTACTGAAATTATTCTCCTTTTTATTATTATAAAGTCAAATTGTTTTCTATGTAGGAGTTGACACAATCTATTTTAAAATATTTTAAATAATCCAAAAAATTATCATGAAGCAAGTAACCCTTCAGTTTGAATGTTAATATTTTAAAATGTTGTTTTCTAAGTATTAATTAGTATAACTAATTACTTTGTAGTTCATTTTTTCAAGATCACTTTTAGCTGATATGATTGCCTTTCTCAAATATTTCACTGGGTTTTAAAACAATTTTGAATGATTTATAAATCCCTCCCTCCCTCCCTTTCTCCCTCCCTTCCTTCCTTCCCCTTCCATTCTCTCTCTTTCTCCCTCCTTCTCTTTCATTATCTTTTCCCCTCCCCCTCTCTTTTTTTCCCACCCCATTGGTCTGGCACACTAGATATTTATTTATTTTTTAATTTGTTCTAGTTGGTTATACGTGACAGTGGAATGCATTTTGACACACTGTACACAAATGGAGCACAACTTCTCATTCCTCTGGCTGTACATAGTGCAGAGTCACATCGGTGGTATAATCACACATGTACATAGCGTAGTAATGTCCCTCTCATTCCACCGTCCTTCCCACCCCCACCCTCTTCCCTCTTCTCACTTCCCTCTCTCCCCTCCAAATTTCCTTCTTTTTTCCCTATCCCCCCCCCCTTTTATGGATCAGGATCCACTTTTCAGAGAAAACATTTTGCCTTTTTTTTTTTTTTTTTTTTTTTTTTTGAGTTTGGCTTATTTCACTCAGCATGATGTTCTCCAGCTCCATCCATTTACCTGCAAATGCCATAATTTCATTCTTCTTTAAGGCTGAGTAATATTCTATTGTGTATATAAACTGAAATGTAAAAGAACCAGAGTAACACCATTTTGTTCTGAACTGACTCCATTTTAGGCTTGCTAAAAATGTTTTCTTTTCAGCCTCCTGACAGCATAGATAGCTATGTTGACAGTACAGTGGGACCTTCCTACAGTTCTAAGGCCCTGATGTAGAGCAAAAGTGACTCTGAAATGTATAATCAAAACAATTATTTCATGTAATCAAATATCTGCCTCAACAAAGTCCTTTCTGACATCCATATGGTTCAATGGTTTTTGCCTTTATAAACTCTGTACTTCCAAAATTCAAGTGCTGGGAGTTCTTTGAGGTGCAATCTTCCTCCCAGTCACTTGTCCGGCATGCTCATTAAAAGAACTTTTTTCCCATTCAATTGGGCTCATTAAGCATGGTGATCTGTAAGTCTTGCACACTCCATAATGGCAATTGTTTAGCTTTCATGAGCTGGCTGCTTTAAACGGCTGGGTCACTGCAGTAGGCTGATTTTAAGTTCTTTGGCTATAGGTCAAGGAGTGAGATAGCTGGGTCAAATGGTGGTTCCATTCCAAGTTTTCTGAGGAATCTCCATACTGCTTTTCACAGTGGTTGCACCAATTTGCAGTCCCACCAGCAATGTATGAGTGTACCTTTTTCCCTACACCCTCATCAACATTTATTACTGCTTGTATTCTTGAAAATTGCCATTTTGACTAGAGTGAGATGAAATCTCAGTGTAGTTTTAATTTCCATTTCTCTAATTGCTAGAGATGATGAACATTTTTTCATATGTTTGTTCTCAATTGTATTTCTGAATGTCAGCGGTAATAAACTCCTTTTCCTTCTAGTCATATAGCATTTACCTTTGTCCTATTGATGCTTGCTTAGTTGTCCTAAGCAGACAAGGACTTGCTTCATGTTTGCTCTTTGCTCATTGTTAATTCTTTTTGTTTTTTAACAAATTCAGCAGGGCCTATTCCAATGTCTTTCATATAACTATAGCTTGATAAATGTTTCAGGTTAATTTCTGAAAGAATAGAAACTTTATTTTCACATGTAGCACATGTCTTGCAAAATTGACACCCTGGAATTTTCACAGGTATTTAATCATCTCTAACTTTTAAGTTCCCCAAAATGTTGTTAGAATTGTCAAATGACTTCTAGTTGAAGACAAGTATTTTTAATTACTGGGGAGGAGGAACACTATTTAATCAGCTTGTGCGTTCTTTTACAATCAGCAAAAATAGCTGGAAATTCTTATCTGCAGTTATTGAATTCCCACGGAATCATTTGTTGACTCCCGGAATTAAGAAATTATTCATTTTATGTTTTGTCACCTAAATATACACAGAGACATGTTTTTAAATCCCTAGTTGAATGTATATATTTAAGCCTACAAAGTTTTGGGCCTTTCAAAAGCACACCAGAGAAATGAATAAATATTAACCCGGATGACTATAAATAGAGAGTGAGTTATGCCAAGAAATAGAAATGGGTGAGAAAATACATTGCAAATTAAAAATCACCCTATAAATACAAAACACTGGTACTGTATTTTAAATGAAAATTCCTTTTCTAACAAGGAAACTGTAGACTTACAGTTAACCATGTGAACTTGGGGAGGTCACTTACTGTCACTGAGCCACTTTTTCATTACTGGACAAATGGGAAACCTGGATTTTGTGTTACTGATGCTCTAGAATCAAGGCATACACTCCAGTGTCTCCACTGAACCCGTCCCAAGCTGATGCCCCTCAGTGGAGACTGTAGATTTCAACAGAGATCAACTTCATTTTGATTCATTGTACACAATGGGTACAAATTTTCATTTCTATGGTTGTACATGATTCAACCAAATCTTGAAGCTACTTATTCCACTGCTGAAAAGCATGGACCTCTAACCAGAATATTTTTGGCTTATGTCAATCATGGCTCAAGCCTGTGATGAAATCAGGAAGTAAAATGGAAATCTCAGTGCAGTACTTCCAGAAGATACTAGCTCTTGTCAAAAGGTGCCTAAACAGTTGCATTGGATGTGTTCAGTTCTCTACACAAGCAAATGTTTGGTGTAGAACAGATGAGCTTCTAAATATGCAACCAGAGTTAAAGCTGTGTACCTTGATGTTTCAGTACCATATGGAATTGACTTTAACACATTGCTTTCCTCTCTTGGTGACAACTTTCATTTCCCTTTGTCTTTTATGATTCTCAGGATGGAACATTTTAATTTATTTAATTTGCAATGGATCATTAGTTAGCTCATATTTTCTGTGTAACCAAAATGAATGCTACAATATAGTTTTGTAATTATAGCATTTGCTTCAAGGAAACTTGTGGTTTAATGAAAGAAGTAAGGTTTGAGCTTTTGTCCTTAAAAACTTAATTTCAATGATAATAATTTTATTATAACACTTTAGAGGAAATTAAATTTGGATAAAGTTGATGCAAATAGGATTGACATTTTGGAAACATGGGCTATCCATGAATTTTCAGAGTTGAATTCATAAATTATGTTTAACCTGGCTTCATGGCTTAGCCCAGAATCCACCAGGAATATCCTAAAAGTTGTTTTAGGAAAATGTCCACTACATGACAAACCACAGAATATCCTCTTAGTGAATATGCTTCCTAAAATTACTGCTTCATTACCATTCCATTATTCACACAAGGTGATTTTCATCTGGTACTGTGAACATGACAACTATTGGGTCATGGAATCTGTAGTTATTAAGGTGTCTCAAGAAAGACATTTAGACCATCTACAGATGATTGTTTCTTCACCAATATATTATCACCTCAACATGCTGCCTTTCCCCCTCCTCCTTGTATCTTTGGTGGAATTTCATATCACTCAGACATTAGTTCACTGTAAATTAATGGCTGCAACTGGATTTATAGTCCAAATTCTCCAAAAGTGCAAATAGAACAGAATGCAGGTATGCAAGAATGTGATTAAGTTGCCACTATAATGAAGTGAAACTATTATTCAATTGGAAATTAGGAAACAGAAATTGTAGTTCTGTTATATTATTAATCACATATGCAATAAAAACTTTTTGAATTATACTGGTGAGTTTTTATTTCCTTGTCTATTTAAGGAGTGTCTGAAAGGGTGGTTTCTTATATGCCTGGGGCTAAGTATCTTCCTATTTCCAGGTATGTATATCCTGGCATCAACAGAAGCTGCCTATATTTGCTTTAACTTATATTTCAAATACTGATTTTCCTTTTAACAACCATCATTAGTATTTTCCTCCAAAGAGCTCCTGTATAAACTATTCAAAATTTATATAAAGCCTCATGATGAGTATCCCAAGAATAAGGACTCTCTGAAGAATAAGAAATTGTCAGGGCATGGAGACTAATACAGTAAATATATGCAGATGTGGAAAATCCAAATCAGCTGAGTACTGATTGTGCCTTTAACACTTAGGATATGCATTGAAGAAGAGTGAGAAAGACTCTGTAGATCTACTTACACATCAGTAATGTTTTTTAAATTAATAAATTATATTTTTATAAGCTATAAATTTAATACCTATTTTTTAATGTTTAGAGCCCATTTTGTTGGTTCTTTTTAGTTATATGTGGAAATAGAATTCACTTTGATGAATTATAAAAGCATAGAATATAATTTGTTCTATTTAGAAACACTTCCCCTTCCTCTCCTTTCTCCCAGGCCCTGTTCCCTTCCCTCTACTCTACTGATCTTTCTGCTATTTACTTTCATTTTTTTAAAATTAGTATCTTGTGGATATATATTTGATAGTGAGATTCACTGTGGTATATTCATGTATGTATGTAGGAAGGTTAGGTCAGATAGATTCATTTTAAAAACTAAAAAACCACCAGTTTTCAACGTCTTTGACTCTTCATTTGGACAAGTTAAAAGGAAAAGTGGACATATGCAAAAATAGTCTAAAATGAGAGCACAAAGATCTGAAATGGCCAAAAGAGGAAAATCAATAAGTTCTGATGTGACTGAAGCATAAGGAAAGCATATTTTCAAACACTCCAATATTAATTTACTGAGCTAGTGAGTTTTAAAGCATAACTGAATGTCATTGCCCTTTGAAATGTCAATTTACCAATATCCACAGTTCATCAGCTGAATTAATCTTTAACCTTTGGAGTCTTTCTATTTAGAAGGCACAATCCAACAAAGAAAGAGTCTCTTCTGGAGCCATGGCAGTCATGAAATTTTAACCATAAGGGACCAATGTATAAAAATATAAAATCAAATTTGTGTATGTACAAATTTTATGCATGTATATATATATATATATGTATATACATGTATCTCACATACACATAGTGGAGTATCTGAAAGATGAAAATATTTATAGGAGTTTTCTTTGAATAGATATTAGTACCATTAGTACCATTCATCAGGTACTAATTTTTTTTAGCTTTCTAAAAAATTATCAGTTATTTTTGAAATATAAAGATTTGTTAGCCAGTCAATTAATACGTAATATGAGACTCACCTCATAGGCAAAGACATCCACAGAATGAAGATAAAATGGTGGAAAACTTACCATTCACATGGATCTTGCAAACAAGTAGGTGTTTCTATCCTCATATTTGGTAAAATGGACTTCAAGTCAAAATTAATCAGGAAGGACCAAGAAGACTGTTTCATATTGCCTAAGGGAACTATACACTAACAAGACATAACAGTCTTTAATATTTATGCCCCAAATAATGTAGCATCTACATCCATAAGACAAACCCTTACAATCTCAAGAATCAAATAGATCACAACACAATAATACCAGGTAACTTCAGCACACGTCTCTCACCAATTCATAGACCTTTTGATCAAAAACTAAATGAAGAAGCCATAGAACTAAAAAATACAATTACTAATTTAGACTTCATAGACATATATACAATATTTCATCCATCAATGAATGAATACACTTTCTATTTAGCAGCACATGAAACATTCTCTAAAATAGACCACATCTTAGTCCACAATGCAACTCTTGGCATAAACAACAGCAACAATAACAAAATAGAGATAATACCTTGCATTGTATTAGATGATAATGGAAATAAAATAGAAATTAACAATAAAATAAAACATAGAAGCTACTATAACACCTGGAGATTAAATAATACACTATTGAATGACCAATATGTAGCTGAATAAATCAGGGTGAAATAAAAAGATACTTATAGGTAAATGAGAATACCAAGACAATGTATCAAAATCTCTGGGACACTATAAAGGCAGTCCTAAGAGGAAAGTTCATTGCATTGAGCTCATTCATTAAAAGAACAGAAAACCACCAAATAAATAATGTAACTTTACATTTCAAAGCCATAGGAAAAGAAGAGCACATCAACACCAAATGCAGAAGACAGGAAATAATTAAAATGAGAGCCAAAGTCAATAAAATTGAAAAAAAAATGTTCAAGAAAATGATGAAACAAGAAGTTGATTCTTTGAATAAATAAACAAAATTGATAAACACTTGGAGAGAGAAAACCCAAAATAGTAAAATTCATGATAAAAAAGGAAATATCACCATGGATATCACTGAAATACAGATGTTAATCAGAAGCTATTTTGGAAATCCATACTCTAATAAAATAGGAAATTTTTAAGACGTTGACAAATTTCTAGAAACATATGACCCACCCAAATTGAATCAAGGGACTATAGAAAATTTAAAAAGATCAATTTCAAGCAATGAAATTGAAGATGACATCAGAAGCCTACCAACAAAGAAAAGCACAGGACCAAATGGATTCTCAGTCAAGTTCAACAAGACTGTCAAAGGAGAACTTACACTAATATTACTCAGATTATTCAATGAAATAGAAAAGAAGGGAACCCTTCCAAACTCATTATATGAAGTTAGTATTACCCAGATTCCAAAACCAGACAAAGACACATTGAGGAAAGAAAACTTCAGACCAATACCTCTGAAGAACATTGATGCAAAAATTCTCAATAAAATACTGGCAAAACACATAAAAATATCAAAGATAATGCAGCATGAACAAGCATGGCTCATTCCAGGAATGCAAAGTTGGTTCAACATATGGAAATCAATAAACATAATTCACCACATCCATAGACTTAAAGACAAGAATCACATGATTATCTCAATAGATACAGAAAAATCATTTGACAAAATTCATCATCCACTCACGCTCAAAGCACTAGAAAAACTAGGGATAGTAGCAACATAACTCAACATTGTGAAAGTTATAAATACTAAACCCACGACCAACATCATTCTAATGTAGAAAAATTGAAAGCATTCCCTCTAAAAACTGGAACAAGACAGGAATACCCTCTTTCACCACTCCTATTCAACATAGTCCTTGAAACCCTAGAAAGACCAATTAGACAAAAGGAATAAATTAAGGAGATATGAATAGGAAAAGAAGAGCTTAAACTATCCCTATTTCCTGACTACATGATTTTATATTTAGAAGACCCAAAAACTCTACTAGAAAGCTTTGAGAACTCATAAACAAATTCAGCAAAGTAGCAGGATTTAAAATCAACACCAATAAATCAATTGCTTTTCTACACACCAATAATGTATCAGCTGAAATATAAATCAGGGAAACCATCCCCTTTATAATAATCTCAGAAAAATAAGATACTTGGGAAACAAACTAATAAAGGAGGAGAAAGATATTCATAATGAAAACTACAGAACATTAAAGAAAGAAATTTGAAAAAGACCTCAGAAAATGGAAAGATCTACTATGTTCATGGATAGACAGAATTAATATTGTGAAAATGGCAACACTACCAAAAGTTCTATACAGATTTAATGCAATTCCTATTAAAATCCCAATGAAGAATTCCTATTAAAATCTATGAAGAATATACTTCATAGAAATGGAAAAAGTAATCATATAATTCATTTGGAAAAATAAGAAGGCAAGAATAGCCAAAGAAGTCCTTAATGAGAAAAGTGATGCAGAAGGGAGGCATCACAATACCAGACCTTATAGTATATGACAAAGCTATAGTAACAAAAACGGCATGGTATTGGCACAAAAACAGATATGAAGACTGATGGAACAGAAGACACAGACACAGACACACACACACATGCATAAATATAATTATCTCATACTAGACAAAGATGCCATAAACATATTTTGGAGAAAAAAATACCTCTTTAACAAATGGTGCTGGAAAACTGGAAATCCATATGTAATAGAATAAAATTTAACCTCTATCTCTCCCTGCACAAGAGTCAACTTTAAGTGGATCAGGGGACTAGGCATTAGACCAGAGACTATGCTCTTACTAGAAGAAAAATTAGGCTTAACTCTCCATCATGTCGGCTTAGAAACGAACTTCTTCCTAACGACTCCTAAAGCACAAGAAGTAAAAATAAAGAATCAATAAATAGGATGGTATCAAACTGAAAAAATTCTTCACAGCAAAGAAAAAAGAATGTGAAGAGAGATCCCACAGAATGGGAGAAAAATCTTTACAATCTGCACCCCAGATAGAGCTTTAATATCCAGGTTATACAAAGAACTCAAAAAACTTAACACCAAAAAAAAAAAAAGCTCCAAATAACCCAATTAATAAATGGACAAAGAAGCTGAACAGGCACATGACAGAAGAAATACAAGTGATCAAAAATACATGAATAAATGTTCAATACCCCCAGCAATTACAGAAATGCAAATTTTAAGCTACACCAAGATTCCATCTCACTGTAGTCAGAATGGCAATTATAAAGAATACAAGTAATACTAAGTGTTGGCAAGGATGTGGGGAGAAAGGTACTTTCAGATTGCTGGTGGGACTACAAATGGTGCAACCTCTCAGGAAAATAGTATGGAGATTCCTCAGAAAACTTGGAATGGAACCACCATTTGACCCAATTATCCCACTCCTTGGTATGCAGGCAAAGGACTTAAAAACAGCATACTATAGTGATGCAGCCACATCAATATTTATAGCAGCCCAACTCACAACAGCCAAGCTATGGAAACAACCTAGGTGTATTCAACAGATGAATGGATAAAGAAAATGTGGTAAATATACACAATGGAATATTACTCAGTCATAAAAAAGAATGAAATTATGGCATTTGCTGGTAAATTAAAGGAACTGGAGAATATCATGCTAAGTGAAATAAGTCAATCCCCAAACCAAAGGCTAAATGTTCTCCCTGACATACGGATGCTAACCCAAAACAAGGGAGGGCAGGAAGAGGAAAAATAGAAATCCATTGTGTTAGAAAAATGGGATGCAAGGGAAAGGAGTGGGGAGGGGAATAGGAGGAGCAGGAGAATTAATCAGACACAACTCTTCTAACCTTATATTTGAATACAAGACCAGGGTTACTTTCCATCCTGTACAACCACAAGAATGGGATCCTAAATAGAATAAGTTATACTCTATGTATGTATAAATTGCCAAAATACATTCTACTGTCATGTGTAACTAAAAAGAACAAATAAAAATAATCAATTAATACATACTATGTGTAGTCCACTTTGGCAAATGGGCTCAGCCCGATAGAATAAATATGAAATTTTGCTACACATTACAATATCTTGGGAGTTTTCTTGTTTATAAGTTGTGTTTCCCAGTCTGCATTCTGCACCAAGTAATTTAGAAGCTCTGTGAACCAGCCCTAGAGGTTAGTATTTATAAAACAAAACCCCTCCCAGCAATTCAAATATCTGACCAAATCTGAGAACCAGTGAGTTAGTTGGCATGGTTCTGCCTACCTAAGTTTTCCCTCTAGGACTTTGAAATATGAAAAAACGCCATGAACATGCAGTTCCACAGTGATGATATTCTAGTATTTCCTAGTTGATGGTATTAGTGAAACTCTTTCTCCACCCTTTTCTTGGCAGACCTTCCTCGATTCCAGCCTGTTTCCAACCTGGTTCAGCAACATTTCCACCAATTCTGTGAACTATTCAATAGAAAAATAACTACTAAGAAGGCATAAACCTTCCTAAACACAGAAAGAATAGAAAGAGTAAAATAACAAATCAGATCAGATAGATAAATACAGGATAATTATGACGCAATATACAGTGTAGATGTTGCTTATGATGTTTAGAAGTCATAAAATTTTTTGACAAAACTGAGAGGCCACAATATGGTTGTAAAATATATACTACATATGCATTATACATATGTGATATACATATACAATTTTTATTCTATAAATACATACATCTATAATGTTTCCACTATATATAAAATACATATATATTATATATGTGAGGTTTCGACTGGCTCATAAAAACAAAGATCTTGCTGTACACAAGTTTGTAAAGTAATATGAAGTAATGTAAAAGATTAAGTAGGTATGGGCACAGTGACCAGGCCTGTAATCTAGCAAATCAGGAGGCTGAGCTAGGAGGGTCAAAAGTTCAAGGCCATTCTCAACAACTAGTGAGACTCTCAGAAACTTAGTGAGAACCTGTCTCTAACTAAAAAAATTATAAGGACTAGAGGTGTGGCTAAAAGGCAAAGCATCCCTGGGTTCAATCCCCAGTACTTAAAAAATAGTAAATAAAATGCAGATATAAACAAAGAGATCATGTAAATTTTAAAAAGAGGGCTACTATTTTGGTATTTAACAAAGCAGGTTTCAACAAAAAAAAATTTTAAAGATCAAACACATTTTCTAATGCTTATGGTTATAATTCACAATAAAGGTATGGATAAAAGTTATGAATATTTATGCTCTAAATAACAGTATAGCAACCATACATAGATCAAATAACAAAATGTAAAAAGAACAATAGAAATAAACTTTTTGTTTGTTTGGTGGTACTGGGGATTGAACCCAGAGGTGCTTAACCACTAAGCCATATCCCCAGACCTTTTTATTTCTTATTTTGAGAAGTGGTCATGCTAAGTTGCTTAGAGCCTTGCTGAGTCTCTGAGGCTTCTGGCTTTGAACTTGCAATCCTCCTACCTCAGCCCCCTGAGCCACTGGGATTACAGGTGTGTGCCACCACACCCAGATGAAGTATGCTAACTTAAGGAAATTTTAATATACTTTTGTCAGCTCAACTCAATCAAATAAGCAAATGAATAAGGATACAGAGGACTTAACATAATAAGGAAGATCTAAGGTAGACACTTACCAAAAAGTGTCCCAGACACAGACAGGCTAAAAGAGGAGCTTGAAGGATCCAAACATAAAATAACAGGAAAGAGAGACAAATCCTAACATACCTGCCTCAATCAGTGCACATGTTGAAATCTTACACTGAAATGTATTAATATGTGTAATTATTATCTGTTCATAAAAATTAAATTGTTTAAAAAATATATAACCCCAAATATAAAATGTATCTGCTTTCAAAGTGTTGTAATAAAATCTATAAAAATTTACCATACAGTACAATTTCCTTAGTTTGATCACCAGCACCTCAAAAGAAAAAAAATTCCCATAAACAACTATGAAGAAAATATCAGTCAATTCTATAAGGGAAAATAGATATAAATAAATTATCTTATTACAATGCAGTAAAACTAGAAATTGTTGGCAAAATTAAAGTTTCTTCCTTTTTTAGATAATAAATCAAAATTTAGAAATTTTAGAAAATCATGTTAATAAAAATAGTATGTCTTAGAATATGTAGAAGTGTTCAGATGAAACTGTATGGCCTTAAATAAAGTTTCTTATAAAAATACATGAAGATAAATGAATATTCAACAAGAACAAAATGAACCAAAATATTATAAAGACATTGATTATTAAATATAAATTAAGTTAAAAACAATAAAATAAAACTAGTGAATAAATGTCACATTGGTTCTTTGAGAAAACTCAATCAAAAAAGGGGACTACTATTTTGGTATTTAACAAAGTAGGTTTCAACAAAAAAAATTTAAGAGCAGCCAAAAGCAAAATATTTTTTAGTTATCAAAGGTGACTGTCACATCAACATCTTTCAGTGAAGAATAAAAGAAGACAGAAAGAATGAATAATTTCCTGCCTGTTTTTGAGGAGATTAGTTCATTACAAGTTAAAAAGGAAACTTTATATTTGACAGAAGTATGATGGTTAATGAATTATGTATGATAGATTTATTCAAAGCACCATTTATGAGAGGAAATAAAATAATTCTTTTGGGCAAAAATCATCTGGCTGGCATTAGAAAGTGAAACTTGACATACACAGGATCTTTGTGCACTTCCAAAATATCACCACATATTTTATTTGATAACTGTAAAGGGAAATTTTTGTTTTCTTAATGGATAAATTTGAGTGTAATACCCTTTAAAAACTGACCAAATTTGCCTTAGCTAACTATGAAATTATTTAACAATGTTAATGATATGAGTATAATATGATGTAAACCTCTTATGAAGTATTACTGACAAAATGCATATTACTTTTTGATTATCAAAACTTCACAAATTTTTTTTTCTTTTTCCTCGAACCATAGCTTTATTGAGGTAAAACTGAAGTACAACAAAAGGCACATAATTGGAAGTATGCAATTTGATCAGTTTTGACATGTATGTAACCAATGCAATAATACAAAAAGCATTTTCTTTACTTTTGTTAAATTTGAAATCATGAAGAATGTGTTTCCTGCATGATTTACTACATTAGAAATCAATCACCTATTAGAACCCCACCTCACATGTGAGCTATTTCAAAATTAAATGGCACACTTATAAATATCTCAAAGTTCAAGGAAGAAAGCACAAGAAAAATAAAAAGTGCTTTGAACTAAATGATAATAAAAGCTTAAAATATCAGGATCTTTGAGATGAAACAGTACTCAGATGGACATTTATAACTTAAAGTATCAGAAAGAAACTAGAATTTGATAATTAAGAAAAACTTGGAAATTTGTATAACAGTTAAAATACTTTGCTATTTTTATTTTAAACTGAAACCCCCAAAATATAGCATTCTATTTAATTCCTTATTCTCCTAAATTTCAGTAAAAAAAAAAAAAAGAAAAAGATTCCTTATTTCAGGGTAGTCTTAATTTCTTCAGAAGCTACAGTATGAATGAGTGCAAACTGGAAAATTTATGGTTACTTTAGCAACTCCAAACTGAATTATTACAAAATAAAAATTGTAATGGTCTCATTTGTTAAAGAATCCAGAGTTTATTGACTAATCATGCCACTAATCCCATAGCAATATAATTTTTTAAATGAACCAATTTCCAATCCCAGACAAAATTACATTTCTGAAGCCCTGTACTTGACAGTGATAAGAGTCATAAGAATGATTCATTACAAAGGAGTGAAGAAGAGGTAAAGGAGAGAATACTTTTTACTTTCATCTCTCCATGACACCTGTTGTCTGTGATAGTTGTGTGGAGTCCATGATCTGTGAACTTAAATGACGTTGGTCATGGCAGAATGTATTTACCATTTGGTCATTGAGAGTGAAGGGTATTCTCATAACCATAACTTCTCTTCTACCAGAGAGTGGCATTTGATGATTTGCAATGATGGTAGCTGTAATGGATAATTTGAATTGTCAACTTGATTGGATTAAGAGATTTGGATGATTAAGAGGCCTGTGGGTGTGTCAATGAGGGCCTGTCTAGGAGTGATTGGAGTGTGGAATAGTGATCTGAAGTGGAGCCTTCCCTAAGCTTGTGCAGCACCACTCCATTGGATTGAATGAAAGTTGGAAGAATAGGAAGCAGGTGCAGATGCAAGCTCCACTCTTCTTGAAAGGATTCTTGATTGCTGCTTCCATCATCTGACGATATCGGACTCACGCTTCTTCACTCTTCCAAAGTGGACTCTGCCAGTGATTCTCCAGGTAGTTTCCAGAAGCCTTGGTTTTGGACTAGGTCAGCATTGTTGATCCCTCTTGTTCTAGGACTGTGTAGCTGCTGGTTCTTCCAGATTTCCAGCTGCAGGCTACCATTGTGGACTATCCAGCTTCTGGTCCTCTAAGTGAATGTAATAAATCCCCTTTTTATAATCATACTTCTTGTTGATTCTGTTCCTCTAGGAAAACCTAACACAGTAGCCTTCTTCAACGGGATTGGTTATTATTTATTTCATTTCCCATCTACCATATTAAAACTTCTTCATTCTCACTTCTCTTTGAGTTCTGTGATCTCAGCTCATCTTTGCGTGTGGAATGACCCTAGTAATATCATGTATCAAGTATTACTAGTGGTCACCCCAAAATTAGTCTTTTCTCTCCTTCCTGGGCACCAGAATAATAACATTTTCTAGTTGGCTATAATTAGGAGGGGATGTAGGATTAGTTCTGTTCAATGGGCAATAAAAGTGATATGGGCCATTCCCAGGCCCAAGGAGTGAAAAGTCACTAAAATAAACTTCAGTAACTCTCCCCTTGTTTCAGAGACTAAGATCAGCCAGCATCTCTGAAAGTCTCTGTGGAACACGAGCTCCCTTCCACTGTCAGTAAAAAGCAAGCCTTCCTCTGCTCAGGTGCTGAGGTGCAAGGGTTACTTTTTTGGTACAGTGAGATCTAACCCATCCTTGTTACCATCTAGGGGTGCTGGATTCATTGTCTCCATTCAACAAAGAATTGAAAAACAGGATACAGAGAGGGCGAACAAGAAATTGGTTTATTGTAAAAGCCAAGAGATAGACTTTTCCGAAGAGAAGGAGACCCAGAGTTGGGAATCCAGTGTGGGAGTTTGGGCCTGTTCTTTGTGTGCTCTCTGGAATTTCCTCCTTTCTTTATCTTCTCCCCCGCCCACCCTCTCCTCACCATTATTGATTGGTGCCCCCTCTGTCCATGCATCTGATTTTTGGTTTTCTATTGGATTCCCCACTTAGAACAAGTATGTAAGTGTCTGATTGGGTCCCCTGCCTGTTTCCACAAGAATGTTCATCAGCAGCAGGCTGACCTCATCAGAAGACCCTCTCCTTGCTCCTTTGTTCTGGCCCTGTCCCTGACCTCCTCAGCCCTCTTGCCCTGCCTGCTCTAAGCCCATCTGCATCTCCCTCATCTTGACTAATACACTGAGCTTCTGCCTTTCCATGAGTAAGAATTTTTGAATGATTAGCTATCATTAAAAAAAAGTGCCTACCAACACTGCCATTTAATTTGGAGATGTTAGGTCTGCAAAAACATCTCTTTAGGGAGCCTTATCATTATCCTATATTTATTTCAGCTGGAGAATCGCCTTCCATAGATAGTTTTCTTTCCAATTTTTTAATTTGTTATTTTTAGATATACATGGCAGTAGAGTATATTCTGACATATTATACATACATAGAATATAACTTATTCTAATTAGGATCCCATTCTTATGGTTGTACATGATGTGGAGTTTCACTGGTTGTGTATTTATGTATGAACATAGGAAAGTTATGTCCAGTTCATTCTACTGACTTTCCTAATCTCAACCCACCTCCCTTCCCTTCATTCCCCTTTGTCTAATCCAGTGAACTTCTATTCTTCCTTTCACCACCCCCATCCCTTATTGTGTGCTAGCACCACACATCAGAGAGAATATTCAACCTTTAGTTTTGAGGATTGGCTTATTTCCCTTAGCATGGTATTCTCCAGTTCCATCCATTTACTGGCAAGTACCATAATTTCATTGTTCTTCTTTTTTTTGGTGTGGGGGGGTGCCTGGTATTGAACTCAGGGCATTGGACCACTGAGACACATCCCCAGCCCTATTTTGTATTTTATTTAGAGACAGGGTCTCATTGAATTGCCTAGGGCCTTGCTTATGCTGAGGCTGGTTTTGAACTAGAGATCCTCCTGCCTCAGCCTCCTGAGCCGAATTTCATTCTTCTTTATGACTAATATTCCATTGTGCAGATACACTACAATTTTTTATCCATTCATTCCAAATTGATTCACCAATCAATTTTTTATCCATTCATCCATTCATTCATTTTTATCCATTCATCCATTCAAGATCAACGCACCTAGGTTGGTCCCATCACTTGGCTATTATGAAATGGGCCGTTATAAACATTGATGTGGCCGCATCAATATAGTGGGCTGATTTTAAGTCCTTTGAGAAATGGGATAACTGGATCAAAAGGTAGTTCTATTCCAAGTTTTCTGAGGAATCTCCACACTGCTTTCCAGAGTAGTTGCACCAATTTTCAGTCCCACCAGCAATGTATGAGTGTACATTTTTCCCCTTATTCTCATCAACATTTTTTGTTAGTAATATTCTTGATAATTGCCATTCTGACTAGAGTGAGACAGTTCTCAGTGTAGTTTTAATTTACATTTCTCTAATTACTAGAGATGTTGAACAAATTTTCATATATTTTTGACCATGCATATTTCTATTTCTGTGAAGTGTCTGTTCAGTTCCTTTGCCCATTTATTGATTGGATTATTTGGGTTTTTTTTGTTATTTTTTGTTTTGTTTTTGTTTGTTTTTGTTTTGTGTGTGTGTGTGTGTGTGTGTGTGTGTGTTACGTTTTTTGAGTTCTTTGTATATCCTGGAGATTAATGCTCTATCTGAGGTGCAGATGACAAAGATCTTCTCAAATTCTGTAGGCTTTCTCTTCATGTTCTTCATTTTTTCTTTTCACAGTTTCTTGAATTGAAGCTGCTGTTGCTCCAACAATCTTTATGTTGGGCAGCTGAGGAATAATATACTGGTCACATACTCCTGACGACATTTCATTTGCTTATCTCAGCTATTACTGTTACATACCACTACAAGCGTCTGTTTTCACTGTATCCCTTTTGGCAACAGTGAATCCTATTTTCCTATTCCTTTCAGAGAAGTCTGACTTTCGTTTCTGTTTCAATCTGCTTGCTCAGTTTGTTTCCATCCCTCCTAGAGCATAACCAGAACTAACACTGTCTGGGGGAACTCCATGCCCTTCCAATTTTCACTTTCTCTTGGTTTTATGGAGCAGACGTTTATCAAATAAATGCCTCTAACTTTTGAAACATATAGTATCCCAGGTTAGATATTTGAAATTGATGTAATAAATCATATATTTGTTTCCATGATTTGGACAACCCTATCTTGGAGACTTCCAGTGTCAACCTTAGAAATAAACTAACATTTCTTTAATATACATTTCATATTTTCTGTCTCCCTCCTAATTTCATAACTTCACCAGGGTATTTTCTGAAGGTAGAAGTGATTCCTACAAATCTGCTTGTTAATCACCAGGTACCTAGAATCCAACCTATTATTTTGATAGTTCATGCTGAACTTTCAGGCTTCCTTTTCAAGTCTGATCACATTTTCTCTCCCTTCTTCCTTAACTTCTCTCTCTCCTGGATTGTGAGATTCCTTATTTCCCCTTCACATGACATTAGTTTGATCTTTAATACCTTAAATTTTAAGAAAATGTGTTCTCTACCTTAATCAATTGATTTTTATCTCCTTTCCATCATTCACTGCTTCTATTCCATCAAAGCTTGTTTTCCAAAATACTAGTTCTCAGTTTTGTCTAGAGGAAGAAAATCTTGATTTGCAGATGGAGCATTCTCAGCAAAGACTTTTTTTGACTGTCTTAGTCTTTGGGTATTTAATAATCTCACTGAACTGTGGGGCTTCCTTAGCCCTAGATATTAACTTTATGATGAGTCTTCCATTTTTTTTCATGTATTTATTGTCACTTTCTCAGCACTAAATATACTTGCAAAGTCAATGTTCTAGTCACCTTTACCAAAAGTCTTAATTTCTGTTTGTGTGTGTGTGTGGGTGTGAGTGTGTGTGTGTACGCACAGGTCACGAGTTCAAGAATAAGACCTTCACCTATAACCCATCCATCCCAGATAATATTTTAAAAAAATCAAATAGGAAGAAGCAAGTTTGGATCTACTGATCTAGAAAGCCTGACTTACACTTGACACTAAATATTTAAAACTAGATGCTCATGTCAATTCTCTACTATACAAGGAATGCAGCTATCTCTTCAACATAAAATTCCACTGTAAACATAGGAAAAAATGTTTCATGCATTAATGCCATGAACCTCTTAGATACAGTGAAGTGTTAGCCACTTTATTGTTAAGTTTATTCTTAATTACATCATCAGATCCCTCTGAAAGAGACATATCCTCCAAGTTCAGCAATTGACCAGAAGAAGAGGAATATACAGAAGGGGTAAGCCACTGAATTTTTCCCATTTCACTAACTTTAGATTATTTTCAATAATGAACTTTGGTTTATTATGCTGTTATTTTCTTAAAATAGCACTAAAGTCATGTTTTTAATCATATGGGCATTTACAACTATAAATCTTTATAGAATGAAAAGTTTCACCATTTCCTAGGTTTTAAAATAAAGTACACATTTTTTATTACTTTTAAAATAGTTTGAAACTTCTTTTCATTTTATCTTGGATTCAATGACTTTTAGAATGTGCTCTACATCTTCTAAACAGTCACTGTTTTTGTTATTTATTTGCCATCTTCTTAGATCAGAAACTGTGGCCTTTACAACCTCAACTTTTTAACAATTGCCTGCATTTTATTAGATTTCAAATACTGGATAGTTTTTACAGATACTTCATGCTATAATTCCTCATGAAATATGAAAATTTTGCATACATATGAAACATAATGTATTCGTTTTGATTTTCATTGACACATAATAACTGTACTATTTATGGGATTCAATGTGATGTTCTTCACTTAATGGACACACAAAAACTACGTATTTATGGAGTGCACTGTAATGTTTTGATACATGCACCCATAGTATAATAATCATGTCAGGGCAATTGGGGATGTAACTTGGTGTCAAATATATGCTTCGTATGTGTAAGGCCCTGGGTTCAACCCCCCAGCAGAAATAAACAAATAAGAAAGAAAGAAAATCAGAATATTGGTATATCCATGCATTAATCAGTTCTTTGTGGTGAGAATATTCAAAATTCTCTCTTATGGGTCTCTTGAAATATTCAATATATTATTGTTAACCATAGTCATCCTACTCTGCAACAGATGGAAGAAATATTTTTCCTTCCATCTAACTAACTTTGTCTGCATCCTCTTTACTCTCCTCAGCCTCTGGTAACCATTCTTCTACTCTCTACTTCTATGAGATCAATTTCTCCAGATTTCAAATATGAGTAATATCATGTGGTATTTCTCTTTGAGTGATTATCTTACTTCGCTTCATATAAAGTCCTCCAGGTTTATCCGTGTTGCTACAAATGACAGGATATCATTATTTTTAAATACTTAATAGTACTGCATATGTATATATACCATATTTTCTTTGTCTCTCCATCCACTCACAGACAAGTAGCTTGCTTCCATTTATGGAAGTGAATAATGAATAGTGAATAGTGTTGTAATGACATAGGAGTGGAGATGTGTCTTTGATGAACTTACTTCATTTCCTTGGGAGGTTACTGGACCATAGGAAGTTCTACTTTGAATTTGTTGAGGAACCACCATGTATTATTTTCCATAATAGCTACACTAATTTTCATTTTTCATTCTCGTCTAGAGAGTTCTACTTTCTATACATCCACACCCCCATTGTTTTTATTGGATTCATTTATTCTGAAAAGGGTTTATTCCAAATCTCCACAACATTTTTGATTTTACCAATTGCTTTTTGGAGTTCAGTAGCTTTGTGCTTTAAATTTAGCTGTTATGATGTTGGGTACATAGAGCAATATGACTATTGTGACTTTGTGAAGTAATCAGAGCTTTTATTTTTACATGCTGTAGCTATCATTGCCCTCACTTTTACTGTGAAGAGGTAAACTTCATGACTTAGCTTTATTGTGCCTTCCATGATTATGTTTGTGTTGGGTATTTGGGTCTCTTTTAGCACATTACTATGTGATCAAATGTTGGTGGGTTGGAAAATATTTTAAATTTCTCTAAAACAGGTTTAAAAAACTTGTATTATTTCTATAGTTACACATAACATTGAGTTTCATTCTGACATAATCATACAAGCATGCAATATAAATGGCTCTAATTCAGCCCCCAGTACTGCCCCTTTCCCTCCCTTCTCTCCAACTCTTTTCCCTTCCCTCTGCTCTCCTGATCCTTCTGCTATTCACTTCAGTTTTTGAGGGAGAACATGTGACAGGGTTATGTTGGTCTGTGTACTTTGCTTGCTATATTTAAATGTCTCTCATCATGGAAGGGTTTGCTCCAGTCACACTTAGTATAAAACATTTCAGTGATTCTTCTGACTTTAATTATGCCTCTTATGTATTTTAATTTGTTGTTTTCCTTTTTAATTTTTCTTTAGTTTTTTTCTGGCAAGAACAATCACCATTTATCTTCCTCAAGCCCTTATAATTTTGGAGATTTTATTATATTTTTCCTTCTCCTCTTTGTTACACCTCCCAATTTTCATAATCAATCATATAGTTCTATTTTATAATGTGAAAAAATGACTTAATTATTTCGTTGATCCAAATAATCTATATTGCTGTGCTTCTCTCTCCAAAATGACACTTAAAGTGATTTCTAGCCATCTACACACCTTTAACAATGAGACTTTTGTATGTTTTTCTTCTTTATAACTCATCTCTCCCACATCAGTCCCAAATTCCTAGCATATGATGATACATTCTAGAACAATTACTTCTTGGGTGTTACTTGGGTATTACTTCTGGGCAATATTTTATAATTCTTTTCTAAAGTTACTTATTCAGCACTTAAATTAAATATCCATAGTCACTTCTCAGCATCTCTCCTCACTGTTTTCTCCCTTTCATTCTCATCTTTCCAGAGATCAATGTTTTCTTTTTTCATTGCCTAGAAATTTTTCTCAGAGAACACTCAGATTGGAATTAAAAGTGATACCTTTTCTCTTCCTGTAAGAGCCTGGATGTCTTTCAATAACCTTAAGAATGAACTATATCCTGGCTGAATGTTATGACCTTGGATTGTGTCCTTGTTGCTTAGCAGGCTGCAGTTATTCCAATGTCATTTAACTCCCAAGGTTGCAGAATGGAAGTTTTTCATTGGTATTATTAATTTTCTTAAGTAGAAAACCCATTCTTTCAGTCTTAGAGCTTGCATATTTCTAAAAAAAATATTCCTTAGAATTTAAAAATGCTTTTAATATATGCCCAGACAAGACAAAATTTCCATTACTCTGTTTTTTGCTCCATAAGTGGATTTTTTTTAAAAGTAGTTCAATTCTTCAGTTTGATCCATTGGCCTTCAAAACTCTCCTGTTACCTGATGACTATTGTTTAGTTTTAAAGAATATTTTTTAAAGTTTTTGAACAGAGTATTATCACATGAGCATTGTCTTAGATTGCTGATGTTCTTGCTTAATATGTAGCTCATGTTCTGCATCATATCTGATATTCTAGATGCAGACTATTCTCTACATTCTGCTTCTTTCCTCTTATAATCCATGCTACTTTTTTGAGTTACTCTGTGAGAAAGACTTGGTTACAGCTTCCAGAATAAGTTAAGGAATGGCAGTTTCAGAGAGATAACAACATTACCTGCCCCTCTGAGTTGGACATATGACAGATTGCAAATTGACAGCCTGTGCTGAGACAGTTAGTCACAGACCATTTGGAACAATCTACAGACTTATAAAATTAGTTTTATGGCTTGTCTCAGTGATGGAAAACACACACACAAAGAATTTTTAAGTGTTTCACCAAAGAGAAAAAAGCATGATTATAATGTTTTAGGGAATGGGAGAGTTAAAGTGACATTTTAAGGAAGCAGTGTTTCATAGGCTCCAAGCAAAGAAGGACTATGCGTAGAGAGACTGGTTTCAGGGATTCTGAGGACCAGTAGATTCTTCTAAGAACAGTCTTTGGAGCCAGCCACGTCCTTTCCATGTAAATGGACGGCTCTTCTTAGGTCAGCTCTATTTAGTATTTTTAATATTCTGATCCTCTCACTTAGCTTCTGATTCCCATACTTTTATTCAGCCCAGGAAATAAATAAAAAAAGATTTATTTTAGATTTCTCTTCCTACACCCTAACCATGTCCAAGATCACACTCATACCTTCACGCCTGGCCTTCCTGCTGACCTAACAGCTGCTCAGTCAGGAAAGGCGATTGTTAATTTGGTTGGCATTGTCCAGAGAGGGTGTCCTGCAAGTACTGAAGCCACCATCTTCCCAGACTTCCCCTTGCTCTGATTTTAACTGCATACCTTTTCCTGGGTTTTGTACACTTTCTTTTTTGATTATTACTCATAAGAGTCAATAAGTAAAAAATTTTTTTTTCTTATTTCGTAGGTGATAAAACAAAAGTTTTAAGAAATTCAGTAATTCCCCCAAAGTTGCTCAGATAGTAGCAGTTGCTGGATCCACATGGAGAGTTTCCAGTTTCCTCATACTCTTTCTCTGAGGTACCATGGATTTATGTTTTGTAACTGGTTTGAAGTCTGGAATCAACACTCTCTTGTGCTGGAACAGGAGGCTAGGAAAGCTCTTAACTTGGCATCAGTATCATCCATGCTAAACATATCCTCTTTGCAGTCAGCTCAGTGAGGGGTTAGAGCCTCCACCCCAGCTTCAACGGAAAGAATAAAGAAGTTCACTACCTCTAAGTCCCATTTACCACATTTTGGGCAGGTACCGCTGAGCTCCTGATTAAATATTCAACATACATCTTTCAAGGAATGCATAAAAAAATTGAAACTTCAAAACTTTAGAATATATCTTTTTGCATGGTAGAAAACCTGGGAATGGACACTTAGAAAATGAGCAGAAAAGTTTCATCAGGAAGTCTCCAGAAGATTCACAAAATATTTTCTCTCTTATATTTTGCTACTAAGTACTTGCAATCCACCTTAGATTTAGTCTCAAAAATACCCTACAGCATGCAGCAGACTTTGATGTTTTATTAAAGAAGCAAATGCTTTGATGATCACTCATAAGCCCAGGACTGCTCCTCTGCCAGTCAACCTCCCACATTCCTTGCCAGCCATCCTCAGTAGAAGCTGATGCTCTAGAAATGGTTTGGTCTTACATTGACTCATTTTGCCAACTTATCACATAAGCATAATTTGTAAAACAGTCCTTATGGAAAAGTATAAAAATGTTTTGTTAGATAGTAATTAAGAAAGTGTAACCATTACCTTGAAAATGCTTTACTGGATTCTCGTGAGTCCATGTAAAAACAAAGTGTATTCCTTAAATCTTTATCACATATTTATTCTTGGAATAGTGTGTTCCAGATATTTTCCATTTGCCCCTCTGGATCAATATTCAACTTTCTTCATTCCACTTTGTCCCTCAGGATACAGAATTCTATTCATCACATAAAAGAACTCCTTAGTTCACTGATGTGGGGTTGTATTGAGTGAACAGAGGTCACAAACAGACACGTATAGGAGGCTGAAGGAGAGTGAGATTGGAATATTTATTCTCTCTGTTTCCTTCTTTCTGAGCACCTCAGAGCACCTCAGCCTGGCTATTCTTCTTACCAAAAGCTCTACTATGATGTCGAATGAATATGTGCTATGGTAGTTTTTGAACAGTGTTCACATAGCTAAGCTGGAATTATGTTTCCTAGAGTTTCTTTCCCCATATGGTTCTCAGTTAGGATTGGTTCTAAGAGAAATTTGCATGATATTTGGGACACAGAAGTGAAGCAGCAACTATTTGGCTCTGAGCATAGCTGTAGAGCTTGGTGCTATAGCAGGTCATACACATTTTTATTAACCTGAAGATTCACCTGGTTGGTATGGGGCAGCTTTTGCACCTACGGGCTCCTCCAGCTTCGAGCCATCTCTCCTTCCATGTTCTTCTGTAAATTGCCCATATCATCAAAGTTGTCAGACAGAGGCTGATTCCAATTTGTCTTTATGGATTCCAATTTGTCTGCACTCCTCCAACTTTATGTTCAAGTATTCTACCCAACTAATGGCTCTGCAGATTCATGGCTCAAACCCCTTTCAGACAAGAGGACATATTTATAGACTTTTTCATTGGCTTCCACAATTGTAACTGGTCTGGTTCTTATTATATTCCCTTATTCTATATCATTCATTGTAACTCCTCTGACCTGATTGCATCTAACTGATACATAGGTCCTCTTTATTAGTAATATGATCACAATTGTGACTGAGGAGATAGATTAGAATCTGTTCTCCAAACTGAACAGGGAGGCCTGGATAATAAAATAAACATTTTTACCTTGTTGGATCATGGGAGTTTAAAAAGAAAAAAAAATACCATTAAAATCTAGAAATCTTTATTTGAGGAACTAATTCCCTCTCTCCTTCTGAGTCTCATATTTTCAGGAGTAGCTTGAAGTTTGCATCGTTATGACTTTTGTCTTTTTTGCTCTTCTACAGACATAATATCAAAGCTTTGTTCAGTGTTTATGGAGATAATTGCTGATTATTAGTTTTCACTGGGGTTATTGAGCAAACATTTTCAGTCCCCCCACTAAGATTCCTGTCGTTGTCTAATAAAGTTTAACTTCCAAAGCTTTGCTTCCATATAGAATTTCATGCTCACTTAGCACATGATACAGTTGGAGCCGACAGGGGCGATCCACCTGGAACAGCCCAGCAACCTTATGCTTGGTCCCAGAAAGCTACAGAAATAGTCTTCTTTGTCTCTTTGATTCTCCATGGGTCATTTAATAGCAACAGTTCCTCTTTATTCTTTTTCCTTTTTGAATGGTGCTTTTGTGAGTTGGAGTCTTGATGTATCTGTCACAAACCTTCCACTTCAGAGGTTAAACTACAAGATATAATGAGGGAAAATTATTTTTAGCTTAGCCTCTGGCACTATGAATTTCAGGAAATTTTTGAATTAAGCTTTATGACTTTATAGGAAAAAATAGCAGGCTGCCAACCTCTTTTAATATCTCTTTCACCATCCCCCCCACCCTATTCCTCTTCCCTTTTATAAGAAATCTAGCTATTTGGGATTTTTTTTCATAGTATTATTTTTCATGTCTTTTTGGTAACAAAGGCACAAAATACCACAAAAATTCTTAGACTCATGTGTTTGTGTCTATGTTCTAATTGCGACTTCTCTCTGACCGTGGTCACTAGACTAGCGAAGTATAATGTCCCAAACCAATAATTTGTGAGCATGTGTTTTGTTGTCTTCTGTTCAGAGTGAAAAATAGAATTTGCCCCTTAAGTCTAGTATTGGGGTTGAAGGGGAAAAATAGCCTACTACTTTATTCTTAAAAATTGAAATACTTCTCCCAAGGTAGAATTCCATCTTAACTCAGAGTCAATGAATAAAATAGAGGTTGAGTCACTTTGGCAAAGAGTCAGCTGTGGACTACTCAGATTTCTTCTGTGTGGTGTGGTATGGATTGCCCAAGCTCTACGCTTCTCTCTGCATTGTAGTTTGGGGAATTGTACAGCTTTGAACAACTGTACCCCATAAGGTACTGGAAGAGACAGAAAGCAAAAGTGAAGAAAGAATTTGTGTGAATCATAGGTCCCCAGAATAAAATATTTATTGTCCAACTATTATGTGTAAGGCAATGAGAGATTTGTGGGGATTTCAAGTTCCTTACAGACTAGCTGAGTAGGAAGTAAAAATTAGAACTATGAAGCTCATTAGCACCACTTACTGTAATGTTAAAAGGTGGACTTTTATCCCGGATGAAATTTTGAACACTGTGCTAGGAATTGTAAAGCCTCCTGAGTGATGGCAGGAGGAACTATGTTTATTTCTAGTAGCAAGAATGAGCACATTCCAGGAAAGTGGTATGATGAAGCTGGAAAACATCTTTGGCTAAAGAAGCTATGTATATTTTGTTAAAAACTGTATAAATGAGGTGGATGTGCCCTAAGAAATGAAGACAGTCTCATGGAAAAAAAGGAAAGTGTTGGAACCTTAGATTGAATAAGAAGACTATTCACCCAATGAATCTTATTCCAGCTTCAAAAAACCACACTCTTAGTCATGATGATAATAAAGGCAACATGTATTATTTTCCATTGCTATTTTCTACTTCATTTATATTTTTCATAATATTGTCCTGAATCTTTTACAAACATCATCTCCTTTATCCTCAATTAAATAAGACTACTGCAATATACAAAAGAGAAAAGTGAGGACTCAGACTGGTGTTTAAAAGCCCAAATTCAGATAACACTAAGTAGAAGAACTTAGATCCAAATCTTAGATCAGTCTGATTCCAGCACTTGTGATGTTAACACTGAGGATAAAGAGACCAACTCAGACAATGAAACTATGTGATATTGTGAGTTTAGGTAGTAAGATGAACTTTTATGAGATCTGCAAGGTGGAATTTGAACTGAACCTTGGAGAACAAGAGAAACTGGATTGAGAATCAGGGTGTTCTATAAGAATGGATTGCATGAATAAAGTTAATGCAAAATGAAAAGTTAATGCACAAGGCAAATTAAGAAGGAATCTTTGGGATCAGTGTACTACTGGCCTGGATTTGTGGATTAACAACATTACCTACAGATGCAATTTATCCATGAAAAATTCTATTATGGTACTTATTCCCCAGGATGCTATCTAAATTTGTAGTTGCTTGTTACAGAATTCTGTCTGTTTGAATCTATTAGGTTGAATATATAGTTGTAGCTTGTTATCCATAGGGAATTAATTCTAGGAATTTCCACGGATACCAAAACTGAGAATGCTCAAGTACTTGCCTTATATAAATAAAATATTTGCATATTGTTTATGCACATCTCATGTACCTTGAATCAATTCTAGATTATTTATGATACCTAATACAATACAAATATCTCTCACACTGTATTATTTATGGAATAAAAGTGCATGTTCAATATAGACAGTTTGTTTCTCTGAATATTTTTCATTTGCAGTTGGTTGTATCCTTGGATGCAGAATTCACATGTACAGAGGGCTACCTGCATATGAAGATGGAAAATCATTGTACAATTTATCTGAAATTTGTAATTGGCAAGTCTAATTATGTCAAAGAATTGTAGAAATCCCAGATAAATATGATGCATGTTATTATTAGGATTATTTAAAATAAAAAAAACCCACAACTTTCCTCAAATAGGGCTGTCTTTATTTGCATATATTTATAAGATCATTTTGGAATGACAAAATTAAGAGTGGACTTAGAACCACATTCTATTCACCTTCTAAATTTTCCCAGTTCTCTCTCTGTCTACCCACTCCCCTCTCTCCTTTTTCTCTTTCTTCATGTCTGTCTCCAGGAGAAGATCTTCATCTATAATCAAGGGAAGCAGAGAAACACAAAGCTTTGCTTTAGGAAAAGGAATATCTTTAGGGGCATTTTGACCATAGAGCCACTAAAGAGGTGGAGCTTATTCTGGAAAAAGAGAGCAGAAAAATAACAACTTTAATAATTATTCAGCAAAACAAACAGAACTTCTGCAGGTAAAGTAAGAGGGTCTGCAGATCACAGCTCTGCAGGCTCAGCATATCAGAGTGTCAAGCCTCCTGATACACAATGGCAGCTACTGTTACTTGTTAATGTCAAAATGAGTCAGAGATGAGAATGAATTAGAGGGACTTTTTATCATTAAAACCTAGGTATACTCTTTTGTTGACAAATCCCTAAGGAAGTCCCAACCTCTTTTATCCTAATAGCTTTTTCCTTGCATTTTACTACATTTTCTGGTTTGATTGAAGGTCTAACATGGTATAATGCCTAGGAAAATCTTCCAAGCTTGAACACATGGTCACACTCTACTTGGCAATAAAAGTCATCTTTAGAAAAACAGACCTTAACATTTTCCCCCATCTCACCCCTCAAATCCACACATCTGAGAAATCACTTGCGTATCCATTGGCAATGGTGCCTAAAGAGTCGCAGTCCTTCTTAATAGAGATTGGGGATACTCATCTAGTGTGTGCATCAGTGTCCTGAAGAAGAACTGGTGAGATCGACATAGCATTCCAGATGATTCTCATACACAATAGGGAGACAAGCATCATGACTCTTCTTCCCCAAACCCCAAAGAACGTGCCCTGTTCCCATGCTGGTATGATGCTATCTTAAAAACAGGTTGACTAATTCTACGTTTAAGCCAATGCAAAACATAGGCAAAGTAGAAAGAGAAGAAATAATGTTTGAAAATTTACAAAAAAGCATTGACATATTCATCATTATAAAATGAGAAGTCTGACTTCTTTATGTTTCTTTTATGGTATAACTTTGTCTTCATTTTGAAATACACTTGCATGACCAAAGTGGTATAGGCACATTCACGGTTTTGATGCTCAAGTGGTAAAGTTCTTAATCTTGTCCTTGTTTAGGGTCAGAGACTCAGCCTAGGGCAAGGCTCTAATAGATTCTGTTTTCGTATCTGAGTATGAGAACTGTGATAATTCTGGCTCACCCAGAGCAGACAGGCCCTCAGACATGTAATCCTCTGAACACGTTGGCATACTGAGATTTCAAATAGAAATTCATGATTCAACCTTCCTAAATTTGCACTGTGTAATTATGAAAGGGTGGTTCCCAAAAGACAGCATATAAACGAAGTGAACAGGAGAATATAATTTGAAGTGGTCAGACATTGTGTCTTCTATCTCAGGTGAAAGACCTTCCAACTCTGTCATGACCCATGGTCTGCTAGGGTGCAAAAGACTGTTGAGAGATTAATTTTTAGATCCAACCTGATTTTAATAGGCCCTTATCTGGGAGCAGGTTCTTGCTCTTGCTGTCCTATATAAATAGCATCTGAAGAAAGGCGGTTATTAAGGGGGCTGGATAATGATCTCACCCTTCCCGTCACACCAGACCTTGGTGTTTTTTTCCCTTTCACTTCTGGGTACCATATTTCAGTACTTGGGGATGCTCAGTGAGGGGAAAACAAATTCAAGTTTCAGGAATTTGATAAAAAGGAAAAAACTTTACTTTGTGGAAGACTTCAATATCTTCTTAATTAATTATTTGCTGTTGTTTTTGTAACTTATTTACTTTCAAGTAAATTTAATCTTACAAAAGAGCTGTAAGAATAGCATAAAGAACACTTGTACAGTACTATCATCCAGAGTCTTCAGTTACTAACATTTTGTCGCATTTGTTTGTCATTGTTTGTGTATGTTTGTGTGTTATGTATTCCGCTGAACTAACTGGCAAAGTGTTGCAGTCATAATGCCACTTTACTGCTAAATACTTTAGTGTGGCATTTCCTAACAAGAATATCCACTTACATAATTGCAATGCAGTTATCAAAATAATAGTACCACAGCCCAATATCTGGCTTATACATCCTATTCAAATTTCACAAATATACAGAATTGATTACCTTTATTGTAATCTTAGATCAGATTCAGGATCAAATTCAGGATCAAACATTCTTTATTAGATTTTTCTGACTTCCATGGCATTACGTTAGAAAAATGCAGAATACTTACATTTTTTAGAACATATCTGTTTGAGCTAAGGATGTTTCCTCATAATAATATTTATGGACCTATTTTTTAGCAGGAGTATTCCAAAAGAGACGATGTGACTTTTTTAGTGATGCTCTCTGGAGGCATGTCACATTGTGCCATGAATAATGATGTTAAAGTGGTTTTCTTGGTTAATGTGCTATCTGCCATACCTCTACTCCAAAGTGACTGAATTTCCCCCTTATCATTAACCAATAACTTAAGAGAATACACTTTGTGACTAGGTAAATAAATTGTTCCTTATCAAAATTTATCTACTAGTTTGATGTTTTTGTTTAATACAATTTTTGCCATGATGTTTGCCAAATTGCAATTTTCTTAATGTCTCCTCTACATTTGTTGCTTGACATTTTATTGCAAAGAAAATATTTTTCCCTTCTGTGTTCATAATTAACAGGCCTAGGGGAAATATCTAGAAAAAATACATAATACACACACACATACATTTATCTATTTATATGTCTATCCAACATCCATTTATCTTAAAAGTCATGAATTTGTACAGACACCTTAAATATGAATCCAACACAAAAGTCTTGATCTTAGTCTTCTTTATTGCTTAACTTTCTTCTTTTCTCATTTGTTCATTCTTAGTTTATGAAAAACTAGTCCCAGAAAAATTAACCACTATTGCTGCTACAAAAATCACATAGCAAAGTTCAGTATGTGTTTATAGTTCTTTAAATCTTTAAGTCTGAGAGTGTATCATGACTAATATAATGTTCAAATGTTACCTTTTGAATAAGTTGTCACATCTTCAACTGTTAGTATACATTCCATTTGAAACCAATTAAGTTTACAAGTTTCAGTTTCTATTCCATTTAAATTTTCCTTCCAATATTTATTGATTCATTTATATATTTTTGAATATGTAAGATACTAACACGGTCTTAAAGTAAGAATTACACAAAAAGCAGAAATGTATCAGGTCCTGACCCAAATTCTTCCACCTTACTTCCAAAAACCCTAGAAAGATAATAAGAAGCATTAGTTTCTGGTTTATCCCTCATATATGTGTCTGTGGTGTTTTTTTATTTTTAAAAATAAACAAATGCAAATTTATTTTCTTATTTTTGCTTTATTACACTGTAGTCACCTCTGTGGATGCTTTTGTGCATTTGCATTTTGCTTTTCAGCTAATGGTACATCCTAGAAACCACATCATCTTCTTTCTCATAATCTGCAGAGTAATCCATTGCCTGGATGGATCATCATTTAATCAACCAAACTTCTATATATAAACATTTAGGAAAATTCTGATTTTGTAATTCTAAATGAGGATTCAATTAATAACTTACATATATCCACTTTCATATTATTGAAACTATCTATTGGGTAAATTAGTGGAAGTTGAAATCTTGAATCAAATGTGTAAGTGCTATTGACAGATTTACCAAATCTCTGTCCAAAAATGTTGCATTGATCTTCAATCCCACCTGACCTCAGAATGTCTC
>JAJEJO010000433.1:416420-501883 GCA_020662805.1 Glaucomys volans | reverse complement strand
TACCTCCTAGGACTCCTGGGGACACAAGTGTTCAGTCCATAGCACCTCCCAAGACTCAGATGCCAGTGGTCTGGGGGGCATCTGGGGATGGGCATTTTCTAATGTCCCCAGGTGTCCCAGTGTGTGGCCAGCATTGAGCAGCAGGCAGCAGCTGCCCTCTGAACCTGAAGTGCCCGTCCCTGTCTCCCCTCTGCGGTGGATGAAGACTTGCCTTGAGGCTCCCTCCAGTTAGTGACCCCAGGCTCTGCAAGCGGCCACTCTCATCCCCCCTGCATCCTCCCAGGGCATCCTCTGTTCCAGGACTGGGATGAGGTGCTTGCCTTGAGTCTCCTCTCCAAACTCCCAGCTGCCCAAATGAAACAGCCCCATTTCTCCCCTCACTGATCTCTCTCCTTTGAACCCTCCCACCCACTTTGCAGCATCAGCTGCAGGTGGAACACTGCACGGTCCTAGGTGCACCCAGATGCCAGGACAGCAGTCACCCTTTCTGCAGGCCTGCCATGTGCCACCTCCTGATCTCAGTCCTTTGTGCAGCCTCTCATCCAATGCTCCTGGCAGCACTGAGTTCAGTCCAACTGTCTCCATTCTACAGATGAGCAAACTGAGGCCAAGCAGCTAGCACAGGGCCTCCCTGATAGTAAGTGATGGATCCAGGATTCACACCCAGGCCTAGGCTGACTCTAAGTCAGTGGTTCTCAGTGGGCCAGCAGCATCAGCAGGCCTGGGACCCTGTGAGAAGCAGAGTCTCAGCCTCCACCTGACACCCACTGAAGCCCAATTCTGGAGCTCAGGAAGCCCTTCAGGTGACTCTGATGTTTGAATCAGGTTTGAAACCTTTGCAATAACCACTCACATTTCCCTATGGGAAGAGTTTTGGGGACAGCAGCCTGAGCAAAGGTAAGAGGGTGGGATTCCTGTGTGGGAAGGGGTGCTGGAGGGGCAGGGCCCTCTGGCCAGTGAGCCCTCCATGACTGGAATCCATCAGTCCCAATAAGAGTTTTTCCTCTTTATCTGCAAACTCAGAATCTCCCCTGGTGTGGAGGAGGCTGCTTATTGTTTGGGGGTCCTCACGTGGGGGAGCCCCATCAGCTGCCAGCAGGACCCAGCCGTCGCTGCCTCAGTGCAACTGAAGTCCACCTCCCGAATTAGGGGCTCCAGAAGGTTTCCCCAGAAACTCCTGGACTCTGGAAGAGGGGGCGTTTGGGTGGCCCCCTGCTGTGTCTCCTGCTGCAGCTCATTTCTGTCCTCCCTGTGCCTGGATCAAAGCTTTGGTGACACGCAGCGGCCCAGCGGCCGTGGGGTCGTCCAGTCTAGGTGTCCACCAGCCTGGCACCAGGTATTGTTAGCGCCACCTTTTTAAACAGAAGAATAAACGGAAGTTCAGGGAGTTCAGCGATAAGTTCAAGGTGACACAGCTAAATGGATGGGTGGAGGGTGAAAAGGGAGCCGCGTCGGGAGGCCCGATGGCGGGCACCCCAGGGGCGGCGCCAGAGGGCTCTCCGGAGGGTCCCAGGAGCGCGAGGGGCTGGGGATCCTCCACCGCAGCGTCCTCTACCCCTGGGGCCCAGCAGCTGGCGCGGTGAGGACGGGCGCCTGACCTGCGCTTCCCCGAGAGGCCACCAGGTGGCGCCGCCAGACCGCGAGGCCCGGCTCTCTGGGCGAGCCAGTGGCGCGTCTGCAGCTCCAGGTGCCTCCCTGGAAGGGAACCCCGGGGAGGGAAGGTCTCTCTCCTTTGTCCCCGGGGAAGAGGAACCTCCGATGTGCCCACCGTGCGGATGGCCCTGACGAGCAGAAGTCTGCTTCTGGGTGTGTCCGGAGGACTGCCTGGGACAGCCCGCACGTCTTGCTGACCTTTGCGTTTCGGGAGCCCTGCCTTGTCACCAAAGGAGGAGGAGGGAGGAGCAGGAGGTGACCTGGTGTCCCAGGACACTGGCAGGTGGCCTGCTGTATGCCCTGCTCTGGGCGGGCTGCTGCCCCAGCATCTGAGGGCGCCTGGCCAGGGGGAGAGGGACGGAAGCCCACCGCGGGGAGGGCTCATTCATCCCGCCTTCCTCCTGCCTTGCCACCACTGTAGCTGTGTCCCCGTGGCTCACAGTCATTTACCTTTGCCTTGGCACAGTGGGGCGCATGGTGGGTACTTGGTGAACACCGTCGCTCTGTGGACCCCTCCCCAGTCCTTGGAGAAGGTCCATGTTGATGTGTGGGTCAAAGCCTTTGGCCACGGCTGGGGATATAGCTCAGTTGGTAAAGTGCTTGCCTTGCAAGCACAAGGCCCTGAGTTCAATTCCCCAGCATGGCAAAAACTAAAAAAAATTTTAAAAAAGAAAGAAAGCCTTTGGCTCTGAAGAGTTGTGCCAGACCCCTGGGATGAACCTGCCCAGGACTGCTGGAACCTTCCCTGATACCATCCTCTCAGGGCTTTGGTGGGGGTCCTGGGTCAAACCCTAAAAGGCAGCACTTGAGGAGGAGCAGAGAGTGCTGAGTCCCACTAGGGGCCAGAGAGGGCAGAGGTGGGTTCCCAGGAAGCTGACCAAGCTTAAGCCCCCCATCTCTGCTTATGAGGAACATCCTGTGGCCAGGAGGAGCTCCCATCATGAGCTGGCTGGTGGGATTGTTTTGTATTTGTCAAGGTTGTGATGTATTTTAATTTGTTAGTTTTCCTCATTCTAAGTATTATCACACACAAACAGTTTTGAATAGATAGTTTTGCATCTTTGGTGGTGGAGAGCACCTGAATGCATAGGCATCCACACAGCCTGATCCACCCTGACCAAGAGGTGCTCCACAAAAGGGTGCTGTGCAGCTAGGTGGCCCCTTACACCAGCTCCTGCTGATCCTGCAGTCCTCTCCTCAGTCCTCCCCAGATGAAGGTCCAGCCACCATTCCATCAGGCACCATGTCTTTGCTGCCTCATCAGCCATGCAGAAACAAAACCTCAGGGTTCAGTAGCAAGAGCCCATGAGTGGTCCTGACAGAGACACACCAAAAGCCCATGACCAGGCGGGAGTGTTTTTGGGTGTGTTGGTGTCTCATGCTGTCACAATCAAATAGAGACCAGACCGGACAGGAGCAAGAGTCTAGAGTGGGGACTGCCTGCTAGAGCGGAAGGGACACTCAGCATTGACCAAGACAGAGTCGCCTTGATCTCTGAACAAAGACAGGAGCCAGGATTGTTCCAATTCCCAACTACAACAACTCTTAGTAAAATGGTAACCCCCAGCTCAGTCCATGATTGAATAGAGGTAGTTCACACTCACCTCATCTGCCAACAATAGGAAGAAGGGACCTTACTGATAGAAGATGTCATCTAACGGTGCCGAAGTTCTTTTATGCTTAATGTTCAGTATCCAACAAAAAATTAATAGGAGAATGTGACTGTAATTAATTGGGGGGGGGGACAAAAGGTTGACCCACAGATGAGCCAGATAAAGAGTTAGCAAAGAAGTGCTTTGAAATAACTTCATATCAATTAAAATCAAGTAAATTTTTAAAGAGTTAAATATAACTATAAGTGATAAGTGAATGAAATTTTATACAATAAATCTTCTGCAGTTTTTCCACTCTGGATGTTGCTGTTATAAAAAATAAAATTTCTCCCAGCAGAACGTCAAACGAATTGCTGATATAAAGGTAAGTATGAACTTTCCTCACTCCTTTTCCCACAGATCCCTGAGTCTACTGGTGTTTAAGGCCATCATTTGGCAGAAGGTTTATCTTTCTCTGAATGTGAACTCCTAGAACCACATTGGGCTTGTTATCCAGATTCAACTTTTAGCGCATAGGTAGGTTTCCCATCTCGCTCTTTCCCTGCCCTCTTTTCCATTACTTTGTTCCCCAGAAAAAAAGATTGTTGTTTAAATAGGAACAAAAAGCCCTTCATTAGCCATAAATGTATTGCTTCCTTTTTAAAAATTTTGTTAGATGTTGATAGACCTTTATTCATTTATTTATATGCGGTGCTGAGAATTGAACCCAGTGCCTCACACATGCTAGACAAGCGCTCTACCTCTGAGCCACAACCCCAGCCCCTGTTTTGCTTACTTTTAAATGAGATATTTATTTTAGGGCCCGGTTTTTTTTATTTGTGTTTTGCCCCACTATATTCCTCTTATACTATAGGTCCAGTATGTGTGTGTGTGTGTGTGTGTGTGTGTACATGTGTATACATATATACACATGTACACACATTCACACTCTGACAAACATACGTATAAAAATTGGGGTCAGAATTACCATACAATCATATTGGTTTATTATTTGCCTATTCTCAAATCCTTTACATTCTAGTTTCAAAAAGCTGGTAGAATATATTCCAATTTGCAATCTAGAGAGCCTTTCCACTTCACACTGTCATCAGACAGAATCCTTTTTCAGTCATGCTGCTTTGGAAACTGCCTCATACCCAAAGGACTATATGCTTTTGAGTTGGATACTGAAGTGAACCAACCAAAGCAACGTTTTGATTTGTTATAATTTGTATTTTTTAAAAATATTTTTTAGTTGTCCATGGACCTTTATTTAGTTATATGTGATGCTGAGAATCGAACCCAGTGTCTCATACATGCTTGGCAAGTGCTCTTCCACTGAGCTATGACCCAAGCCCTAATTTGTATTTTTGAAACCATTTAAAACAAACATTTTCAAGTAGAGTTTGTATGTCAGAAGTCTCTTAAGTTCCAAAGTCTTAATCCTTTCCCACTAAGTATAATCAGAGTAGGAGCACAAAGACTGTTTCACTATTGCCTTTGTACTTATGTATAACTTATTTGAATAATTATCATACATCTCCATTAATATTGTTTTCTGCTTTCTATATTTATTAAAAGCTGAGCCAGAAAAAAAGAAAGTAAAGAAAAAGATTGGCAAATGTTTGAATGAATAATTCTATCTGAATTTGTAAGTCTATAAAAGAGAATCAAAAGGATTTCTAGATTTCAAAATTAAATGAAATTAAAAATGTTCTGGAAGGTGAAGAGAATGAGAAGACAAGCCACAGACGGGGAATAAATTTGTACAAAAGACGTATCTGGAAAAGGACTGTATCCAAAACATGCAAAGGAAACTTATCACTCAACAATGAGAAAAACAACAGCCTGATTTCAGAATGGGCAAAAATCTGCCCCACCAGGGAAGAAATACAGGTGGCAAATAAGCAAATGAGAAGATGCTCACCAACATGTACCATGAGGAATTGCAAATTTAAACAAGAAAATAACACCAATAGCAGTCAAATGCTGGTGGGAGTCTGGAGTAACGCTCATTCATGACTAGTAGGAAGACAAAATGGTACACCCACTTTGGAAAACAGTCTGGCAGTTTCTCAAAAAATTAAATATGCTCTTACCATATGAGCCAGCAGTCATACTCAAATGAGTTGAAAACATGTCCACATACAAACCTGCTCACAGATATTCATAGCAACTTTATTCATAATTGCCAAAACCTGGAAGCAAACAAGATGTCCTTCAGTAGGGGATGGATAGAGAAACTGCAGAACATCCAGACAATGGAATATTATTTGGCACTGAAAATTAGCTCTCACCAAGCAAAAGAGGCCAATCTGAAAAGCTACATGCACTATTGCACCAACTATAGGACATTCTGGAAAAGGAAAAATTATAGACACAATAAAAAGATCATTGGTTTCCAGTGAATGATAAGTGGGGAGGGAGGGATGGGTAGGCAGAACAGAAAGGATTTTTAGTGAAACATTTTGTATACTCTAATGGTAGATACATATCATTTTCACCTATCCAAACTCATAGACTCTACAACACCATGAGCCACAGTGCTTTAAGTGATAATGGTGTATCAGTGTAGGCTCATTGATCGTCACTAATGAACTTTCTGGTGCAGAATGCTGACAGTGGGGAGGGTTGCTTGGGAGGGAGATGGGAGTGTAGACTCTGGGCTCAACTTGGTTATGAGCTCAAAATTGCTCTGAAAAAAATGAAGCCTATTGTTTTTATATTTTTAGATGTAAATGGATGGATATAATAACTTTTTTATTTATTTATTTTTATGTGGTGCTGAGGATCGAACCCGGTGCCTCACACATGCTAGACAAGTATCTACCACTGAGCCACAACCCCAGACCAAAATGAAGCCTATTTAAAAAACAAAAAATAAAAAAGTCTTGCTGGATGAATTTGACTGAAGACTGAACACAATAGAAGAATTAGTGAGCTCAGATCTAGTTAATAGGTCCAGTCGAGCTGGAGTAACGGGGATCAGATTGACCCTCACATCTAAAAAGAGGTAAATTATATGAAGCAATTTGTTTTCCAAACTGGACAGCAGGCAACCAAGGACAGTGATCCCTGAGAGAGGGAATAGCTAGGAACACCCAGCTCCCTGCCACACAGCACCCAGGAGGGCAGGGCTGGGGAACAGTGGCAGGGCTGAGTGGACCTCCAGATTTGATCCGAAAGAGCAGAGTCCGTGGAGACCAAGACAGCTAGAACGGCCACAGCAGAGGGAGAGGAGGTTTTCAAGTGGGGGTTGAGGATGCAGCTCATAATAGGTGTTTCATAAATGTTTGTTTTCCTGAAAGGCTTTGCATTCTGAAGGCATCTTCCAAAGAGGCAAAGCTGTCAGGATGGTTTGTCAAGACAGATTTCTGATGTCTCTGTCCACCAGTAGAGAGGACCCTTCGCAACAGAGGATGGCCCGTCTTGGGGCAGCCATGAGACATACCAGGAAGGCTGCTGGCTGAGCCAGTCTATGGACCAGTGTGTGTTCCTCTGAACCTGCAGAAGAGGGCTGGCAGGCCAGTGAATCGAGTCTGCAAAGGAAATATGGAGTTGCGTTGAAATCCCCATGCAACTTAGATTCGTTCTTCCCCAAGATCTGAATTTTTAATGCTTTATGTTAGTTAGAGAGGTGAAGTCATTCAGAAGGTGAGCAAGAGTTCAAACACCACAAAGGGCACACATCCTGCTGCCCCTTTCTCCAACCTGTTGCCCATTTCTGAGAATGTTCCTTGCAATGAATAATTCATGCCCTGTACCGATGCCCATTCCTTAAAAGGCTGAGGTCAAAAGAGACTGGAGTCTTCCTCTGAGTGGGAGCCCAGACGCCTGGAGGCATTTCCCACAGGCAGGATATTGGGCTGCCTTGCTGGGACTGGGGAGGGCTCTCTAACTGAAAATATTCCAGAGTGCAAATGCTTACACATTAAGATCCTGAGTAGCTTTGATAAAATGTAAACATGGCAGAGAAAAGGTAAATTAAGCATTTAAAATTATAGTTAAGCAGCTTCATAAGAGGGATGGTGGGGAAGATCACGCTCCCAGTTCCACACTCCCAGCCTGTGGGGTGATACTTGTGGATATTAACCTCTCTGAGGATTCAAGATGGCGGACTAGGGGAAGACTGCATTCCTAGTTGCTCCAGGGCTCAGAATTCAAGTAACAGGAAGCCTGCTTCTCAGCCAGGTGCGTGAAAGAGGAAATTCACTAAAACTGAATTCATTAAAATCACTTTAAGGCAGACAGAGTGCCTTAGAGATTGAGATATCTGGGTGCATTAAACAAGAAAGTGTACCTTGGAGCCAGGCCCATGGTGGCAGCGGTAGGTAGCAGCGCTGGTTCAGCACAGAGCAGAAACACAGCAGATGGATTTGGTACAGAAGAACCTGAGATCAGCAAAACAGCCTGCCCTTAGGTGATCCAGGGGCTGCACTGTACACTGATGCATGAAAAGTGACCTGTGGTTCCCAGTGGGTCATGGAGAGCTGAGGGGGCCATCTTGAGGTGGCTGTGACAGTCTGACATATTTGACTCCATGGAAATGTCATAGGCCAGGCTACATGGGCAATGACTAAACAGACCCCATTTTACCCTGAGACTCCATGTCATGTAGGAAATGCTTCTCCCGTGGGAACACCCCGCCTCTGTACCCATCATCAGTTGCTTAGCATAGCATGCTTGACAACACGAAGTGGCAATTCTTAAATAATGAAAAATTATTCTCTTTTTGATTCTTATTCTTCCTGAACAATGTTCCATGTCAACAGTGGTATCAACAGTGATTGTCTAGATGTTAGTAGCCATTCTTTAGTTTGTACCCAAGTCAGGTCATTTTGACCCGTTTCCCCTTCTGCTAATGATTTCAGATCTCATGATGTTAGTTTGTCATTTTGAATCATAGCAACAGACACTTAGGATTGATGCACTGACTTATGGTATAAGAACCCCTGCAACCCTATGATTGGGGCTGTTCTCCCAGCCATTTTGGGGGTGTTGTGTGACAGTCAGCCGGCCACCTTAATAAAGACTCTCAAATTTGGCTTCTCAGTGGTGATGGGTCTGTTCTTAAGTTGTGCCCACGACAGTGGCCAAGCTGCAGCTGCTGCTGCGGGAGCCCAGAGGTCAGAGCAAACACTGCCGCCCTGTCCCAGCAAGTGCCTGCCTCGTGGCCTAGGGTGTACCAGCACTAGGGGGTGAAGCAGGCACAGAAAAGATTATGCCCAGGGGAGTCAAGTTCGAAAAGCGGAGAGCCCAATTGGCTTCTCCTTTGAGTCAGGCAGCTCATGTGACCAGCTGAAGCGGGTCAGGAATCTGAATGGGCACTGTGAGTGCTCTCAGAGACTGTCTGGGAAGGTTGCGTTCCAGGCAGCAGAGTGTGTGGAGAATTGGCTGTCCTGCCCCAATTGGCTCCCTGCCTGGGAGGCTCCTGAGATCCAGACAGAGATCAGCAACTGCCAGGCCCCAGGGGTTTATTGATCCAGTCTCTCCAGAGCAGACACCACCCAGAAAAGCCCCTGAGACCAGTTAGACCTAAACCCCACCTGCTGGAACTCCCCTCACAGAACTCTGCAGCAGCCCCACCTGTGAGTACACCCATGTGGTCTGTGCAGAGAAAACTCCAGCCAACAGTACTTCCCGTCCCATCCCAGCTCACACTGGTGAGAAGGGAAGCTGAGCATTATCCAACCAGCTTCGGTCGTAGGCCACTCCAACTGGCAGCTCAGTGAACAACACGAAAGGAGGAAGGTTCACAATTACCAGCCCTTGCTCACACTTGGTACATAGCTCAACAAGAATGGAAAGTCAGGGCTGGGGTTGTGCTCAGTGGTAGAGCGCCCACCTAGCATGTGAGGCCCTGGGTTTGAGTCTTGGCACCACATATAAATTACTTAATTAAATAAGGGTCCATCGACAACTAAAAAAATTTAAAAAAAAAATGGAAAGACAGTTGGGCATAGACAGTGACCATCTATTCTCACTGCCTATTTTGACCCCTCAGTGGAGATGGTTCCTTCCTTGTTCATTAAGAACCTTTTTCCCTCTGTGTGTGGGTGTGGGTGTGTTATTGCTGTGCTGATTGGTTCCTGGACATATACACATAAACATATTTCCTTCTTTTTTTTTTCATTTTTACCATCTTTTTAATGTAGTTATTTTTTCTTACCTTGACTTTTGAAGGTCAGGGGTTTGGGTTTGTATATTTTGGTTTGGTTTTGTATTGTTTTCATTTGTTTCTCTTGTTTCTCTCTCTCTCCTCCTGCTAACAGAAAATTCTATTATTCTTGTTTCCTCTCCCCCTTTACTTTGTTCGTCCTATTTTTTCTCCTCCTTCCTCACAACTATCACCTGTTACATCTCTTCTGCATTCGCTCTGTTCACTTATTGAAATAGTGAACTCTCTTCTACCTTCCCTTCTCTCTTTTTGAAAAATATTTTTAGCTGTAGATGGATATGATACCTTTATTTATTTTTATGTGGTGCTGAGGATCGAACCCAGTACCTCAGGGTGCAAGGCAAGCACTTCAACAACTGAGCCACAACCAAGCCCTTCTTTCTCTTAATTAACTGTATTTTTACCATCTTTTAGAACTAATTGATTTATATAATTTCTGCCCCGACCATTAATGCTGTTGCAATTATTACTGCTGTGGATGACTGAGTTAACACCTGTTGTTTGCTTTAATGACAGATCTAGTTTATGGTTACTTATTGTTTTCACTGTTGGAGCAATTGTTTTGTTTGGTTTGTTTTTTGTTTTTTTGTTTTGGTGGCATTTATTTTAATATTCTATGTTGTGGGCTTCAGTTGTTAGTATTGTTTATTTCCCCCTATTCTGGGAGGGGCTGGGAACCTACAGGGATCTACAAGTTCACAGGATAGAGACTCCACTGCTGAACTAAACTCAACCAAAAGACAGCCCATCTTGCTCCACCACAAATTAATGAAACTCAATCATCCACTATACTTTAATATGCAGATTAGAAGAAATAAAAACCCAAACTAATGACCAGGCCCCAAGTAGCAATGGCTATGGCTGGGCCCCCAGATCCCACCTATGAACACTTACTGTGACACAAAAACAGAGAATTAGCACAGAGACCAGGGATGCCCCAGGGGACCTCAGTCTAGATCACTTTAGGACACTGGTGACAAGAGAAGACTGTACCATGAAAAGGTTAACACAGAAGAGCAGAAGAGAAATCCCTCCCAACAGATGCATAAAACCCAACATAGGAATATAAGAAATATGAAAAAGCAAGGTAACATGGCACCAGAAACTGACCAAAAGATATTGAAGTGGATCCAAGATGGTGGACTAGAGAGGGGCTGTGTTCCTTGCTGCTCTGTAACTTGGGATTCAAGCAGAGGAAATACTGTTTCTCTGTGCGGCAGCCTTTGTTGTTCACGGATCCCCTGCTGTTTACCCCATTCCACCACTATCACAAACTGTCTGCCAGAATATCGCCTGCTTTTTGAGTGCAGATTACTCACTGACTGCCACCTGTCATCTGCAATTTGCCCATTTGCCTGCCTCTTACCTGCCCATCACCTGTCTTTCACCTACCCATCGCCCACTGCCCAACATCCACCAGCCAATCATCCACCTTTAGCCTGCAGACAGCCCACAGACCATCAGCAGACCGTCAGCAGATTGCCTGCTGCTTGCTGTTTTCTGGAAGTCCTTTGTCACAGTACCCACAAGTGTGGTACTACAAGCCTTCAGGGACACTAAAATACTACAGGGTAGAATCTGTACTACCTCAGCTATGTAACACTAGATGAGAAGACATACAAACAACATGAAAAAACAAGGGAAAAAGATGCCTCAAACAAACCAAGATGTTCCAACAATAGAATCCATAGACAATGCAGTAGAAGAAATGTCAGAGAAGGAGTTTAGAAAATACATAGTTAGATTGATCTTCGAAATAAAGGATGGTATTGGAGAGAAAATACAGGAAGTGAAAGATCAATAAAGAGGCAGAGGTTATAAAAAGGAATCAAGCAGAAATCCTTGAAATGAAGGAAACAATAAACCAAATTAGAAATTCAATGGAAAGTATCACCAACAGACTAGACCACTTGGAAGACAGAATCTCAGACAATGAAGACAAAATATTTACTCTTGAAAATAAAGTTAACTGCATAGGGAAGATGGTAAGAAACTATGAACAGAACTTCCAAGAAATATGGGATAACATGAAAAGACCAAATGTATGATTTATTGGAATAAGCAAAGGTGTGGAGATATAAAACAAAGGAATGCACAATCTATTCAATGACATAATATCAGAAAACTTCCCAAATCTAAAGAATGAAATGGAAAATCAAGTACAAGAGGCTTACAGAACCCCAAATGTACAAAATTGCAGCGTATGCACACCAAGACACATTATAAAGAGAATGACTAACAAACAGAATAAGGATAGAATTTTAAAGGCTGTGAGAGAAAAAATTCAAATTACACATAGATGGAAACTAATTCGAGTCTCAGCTGATTTCTCAAAGACCCTCAATGCCAGGAGATCCTAGAATAACATATCAAGCTCTAAAAGAAAATGGATACCAACCAAGAAATTTATATCCAGCAAAATTAAGCTTCAGATTTGAAGATGGAATACAAACCTTCTGTGATAAACAAAAGGTAAAAGAATTCACAACTAGAAGACCAGAACATTCTCAGCAAAATATTTCATGAGGAGGAAATAATAATGTTTAAAAAAGGAAAACCAGCGAAGGGAGGAACTACACTAAAGGAAAGGTCAATCAAAGGAGAAACTATGTCAAATTAAAAAACAAACATAAACCAAAATGACTGGGAACACAAATCATATCTCAACAATATCCCTGAATGTCAATGGCCTAAACTCATCGATCAAAAGACATAGACTGGCAGATTGGATTTTTAAAAAATACCCAACAATATGCTGTCTTCAAGAGACCCACCTCCTAGGAAAAGACATCCACAGACTGAAGGTGAAAGGTTGGGAAAAAACTTATCACTTACATGGACTGTGTAAACAAGCAGGGGTTTCCATCCTCGTATCAGACAAAGTGGACTTCACACCAAAATCAGTCAGAAGTGATAAAGAAGGACATTTCATATTGCTTAACAGAATCATACACCAACAAGATATAATAATTGTAAATATATATGCCCCAAACAATGGAGCATCTACATACATCAAACAAACCCTTCTCAATTTCAAGAATCAAATAGACCACAACACAATAATACTGTGTGACTTTAATACACCTCTCTCACCACTGGACAGATCTTCCAAACAAAAACTAAACAAAAAAACTATAGAATTAAATGATACAATCAATGATTCAGACTTAATGGACATAGAGTATTTCATTCATCATTGAGTTAATACACTTTCTTCTCAGCAGCACATGGATGCTCCTCTTAAATAGGCCATATGTTATACCACAAAGCAACTCTCAGCAAATACAAAAAAATAGAAATCCTACCCTGCATTTTATCAGATCATAACAGAATGAAGCTGAAATCAATGATAAAATAAAAACTAGAAGCTACTCCAACACCTGGAGATTAAATAGCATGCTATTGAATGATGAATGAATAAAAGAAGAAATCAAGGAGGAAATTAAAAATACTTAAAGGTAAATGAGAACACAGATACAGCTTATCAGAATCTCTGGGACACTATGAAGGCAGTGCTAAGAGGAAAGTTCATTGCATTGAGTTCATACATTAAAAGAATAAAAAGTCAACAAATAAATGACCTAACATTACATCTCAAATCCCTAGAAAAAGAATAACAAATCGACACCAAAAGCAGCAGAAGACAGGAAATAATTAAAATCAGAGCTGAAATCAATGAAATTGAAACAAAAGAAACAATTCAAAAGGTTGAAAACAAAAAGTTGGTTCATTGAAAAAATAAATAAAATTGATAAACTCTTAGCCACACTAGCAAGAGACAAAGCCCAAATTACTAAAATGCATGATGAAAAAAGAAATATCACAACAGATACTACTGAAATACAGAAGATTATTAGAAACTGTTATGAAAAATTATATTCAAATAAAATAGAAGATATTGAAGGCATTCATAAATTTCCAGAGACCTATGGTCAACCCAAACTGATGCAGGAGAACATATACAATTTAAACAGATCAACTTCAAGCAAAGAAATAGAAGATGCCATCAAAAGTCTACCATCCAAGAAAAGCCCAGGGCCAGACAGATCCTCAGCTGAGTTCTACAAGATCTTCAAAGAAGAATTAACACTGATACTCCTCAAATTATTCTATGAAATAGAAAAGGAAGGAACCCTTCAAAACTCATTCTATGAGGCAAGTATCACCCTTATACCAAAACCAGACAAAGACACACAAGGAAAAAAAAAATCAGACCAATATCACTCATGAACATAGATGCAAAAATTCTCAGTAAAACACTGACAAATCACATACAAAAATATATTTAAAAGACAGTGTACCATGATCAAGTCGGGTTCATCCTTGGAATGCAAGGTTGGTTCAACATAGAGAAATCAATAAACGTAAAACATCACATCAATGGACTTAAAGACAAGAATTATATGATTATCTCTGCAGATGCAGAGAAAGCATTTGACAAAATCTAGCACCTCTTCATGTTCAAAACACTAGAAAAACTAGGGATAGTAGGAACATGCCTCAACAATGTAAAAGTTATCTATACTAAGCCCATGGCCAACATCTTCCTTAAAGGGAGAAAAATTGAAAGCATTCTCCCTAAAAACTGGAACAAGACAAGGAGGCCCTCTTTCACTACTTCTATTCAACATCATCCTTGAAACCCTAGCCAGAGCAATTAGACAAAAGAAAGAAACTAAAGGGATATGAATAAGAAAAGAACTCAAACTATCACTATTTGCTGACAACATGATTCTATATTTAGAAGATCCGAAAAATTCCACCCCAAAACTTCTAAAACTCATAAATGAATTTGGAAAAGTAGCAGGATATAAAATCAATACATAAATCAAATGCATTTCTATACATAAGTAATCAATACACTGCAAAAGAAACTAGGAAAACTACCCCACTCACAATGGCCTCAACAAAAATAAAATACTTGGGAATCAATCTAACAAAAGAGGTGAAAGACCTCTACAATGAAAACTACAGAACACTAAAGAAAGAAATTAAAGAAGACCTTAGAAGATGGAAAATCTCCCATGCTCTTGGCTAGGCAGAATTAATATTGTCAAAATGGCCATATTACCAAAAGCGTTATACAGATTCAATGCAATTCCTATTAAAATTCCAATGACATTCTTCATAGAAATAAAAAAGTCAATCATGAAATTCATTTGAAAAAATAAGAGACCCAGAATAGCCAAGGCAATCCTTAGCAATAAGAGTGAAGCAGGAGGCATCACACTACCAGAACTTAAATTATACTACAGAGCAATAGTAACAAAAATGGTATGGTATTGGCACCAAAATAGACATGTTGACCAATGGCACAAAATAGAAGACACAGAGACAAACCCACATAAATATGGTTATCTCATACTAGACAAAGGTGCCAAAAATACACATTGGAGAAAAGACCGCCTCTTCAATAAATGGTGCTGGGAAAACTGGAAATCCTTATGTCACAAGATAAAATTAAACCTCTGTCTCTCACCCTGCACAAAAATCAACTCAAAGTGGAGGAGACCCTGTGCCTAATAGAATGAAAAGTAGGCCCAAATCTTCATCATGTTGGCTTAGGACCTGACTTCCTTAACAAGACTTCTAAACACAGGAAGTTAAATTAAGAATCAATAAATGGCATGGATTCAAGCTAAAAAACTTCTTCTCAGCAAAGGAAACAATCAATAACATGAAGAGAGAGCCTATAGAATGGGAAAAAATCTTTACCACACACACTTCAGAAAGAGTGCTAATCTCCAAGATATACAAAGAACTCAAAAAACTTAACACCAAAAAAAAAAAAAACTCAATCAATAAATGGGTTAAAGAACTGAATAGACAACTCACAGAAGAAGAAATACAATTGATCAACAAACATATAAAAAATGTTCATCATCTCTTGCAATTAGATGCAAATCAAAACTGCTCTAAGATTTCATCTCATTCCAGTCAGAATGGCAATCATCAAGAATACAAGCAATAGTAAGTGTTGGTGAGGATGGGGGGAAGGTGCACTCATACATTGTCGTTGGGACTGCAGATTGCTGCAACCACTTTGGAAAGCAGTATGGAGATTCCTCAGAAAACTTGGAATGGAACAACCATTTGACCCAGCTATCCCACTCCTCAGTTTATACCCAAAGGACTTAAAATCAGCAGCCACAGCAATGTTTATAGTTGCTCAATTCAGGATAGCTAAACTATGGAACCAACCTATATGCCCTTCAACAAATGATTGAATAAAGAAATTGTGGTACATATACACAATGGAATATTTCTCAGCTTTAAAAAAGAATGAAATTAGACCAGGCATGGAGGCGCACGCCTGTAATCCAAGCGACTTGGGAGGCTGAGTCAGGAGGATCACGAGTTCAAAGCCAGCCTCAGCAACTTAGCGAGGCCCTAAGCAACTCAGTGAGACCCTGTCTCTAGATAAAAAATACAAAATAGGGCTGGGGATGTGGCTCAGTGGCCAAGTGTCCCTGAGTTCAATCCCTGGTTCCAAAAAAAAAAAAAAAAAAAAAAAAGAATGAAATTATGACATTTGCAGGCAAATGGATGGAACTGGAAAAGATCATGCTAAGTGAAATAAGTCAATCCTAAATAACTAACAGCTGAATGTTTTCTCTGATAAGCAGATGCTAATCCATAGTGGGGGGTGGATAGGGAAGAATGAAGGAACTTTGGATTGTACAGAGAGGAGTGAGGGTGAGGTGGGGCAGTGGGAATGGTAAGGATGGTAGATTGAGACAGACATTTTTACCCTATATACATGTATGAAAAATTAAATAAATAAATAAATTTAAAAAAAGAAATTGAAGTGAATGAAATATCAGATAAAGAACTGAAAAGAATCATTGTTAAAATGATCAATTGATTCCAAGAGAACACAGAAAAACTACTGAATGAATTATAGTAATCAATACAGGATACGAATGAGAAAGTCAATAAGAAGACAGAAATATTGAAAAAGAACCAAACAAAATTCTTGGAAATGAAAGTCATAATAAATCAAATAAAATGATCAGTTGAAGGTCTCTCTAATAGAGTAGACCTTGCTGAAAATGGAATCTCAGAGCTTGAAGACATAGTGGCCAGGCTTGAACATTCAGACAACATTAAAGGAAAAAAATTAAGTAATCATGATCAGAATATACAAGAACTCTGGGACAATATTAATAGACCACATTTAAGAATCATTGGAATTGAGGAGAGTTGTGATATGCAGATTATTGGAATGGATAACCTCTCCAAGGAAATAATAACAGAAAAAGTTCTAAACCTTCAGAATGAGACCAACACTCAGGTACTGGAAGCATTCAGAACTCAAAATACACAAGATCAAAATGAACTTCTCCATGACACATTATAATAAAATGCCTGATATACAGAACAAGGATAGAATTTTAAAAGCCATCAGGTTACATTTAGAGGCAAACCAATCACTTCCAATTTCTGAACACAAACTAACAGCCAGGAGGCTGTGATGATGTGTTCCAAGTCCTGAAAGAAAATTACTGTCAACCAAGGCTGCTATATCCAGCAAAGATATCTTTCAAAATCAAAGCAAAAATAAAAACCCTACAACTTAAGCAGAAACTAAAAGAATTCCTGACTACTAAACTGGCACTACAGAACTTATTTAAAGAAATGCTCCACACAGAAGAAATAATAAACAAACCCCAGAGCTCAGAAATGAACAAATGTTATTTGAAGAGTAAGTAAATGAGAAACTTGACCAAATAAAACTTGATAAATAAATCAAAATGGCAGGAATTAATAAACATCTCTCTATATTAACATCAAATGTAAATAATCTCAACTCTGCAATTAAAAGACATAGGATGGCAGAATGGATTAAAAAATAAGACCCAACTATATGTTGTTTGCAAGAGATGCACCTTGCAGGCAAAGACAAACTGAAAGTAAAGGATAGAAATTCGTATACCATGCAAATGGAGCCCAAAAACTAGCAAGAGTAGCTATTCTCATATCTGAGAGAGCAGACCTCAAACCAAAATTAATGAGAAGAGACAAAAAAGGTCACCTCATGCTGGTAAAGGGAACAATCCAACAAAAAGATACAACCATAATAAATACTTATGCCCCAAACATGGGTGCAACTAATTACATAAAAGAGATCCTACTTATATTGAAATCTCAGACAGACCTCAGTACAATAATACTGGGTGATTTCAACAAACCTCTCTCACCGTTAGATAGGTCATCTAGGCACAAACTTGTTAAAGACTCTTTGGACCTAAAAAAATATTATAGGGCTGGGGATGTAGCTCAGTTGGTAGAGTGCTTGCCTTATAAGCACAAGGCCACAGGTTCAATCCCCAGCACAGTGAAAAAAAAAATATATATATATATATACATATATATATATGTATATATATATATATGTCAAATGGATCTAATAGACATCTATAGATATTTCATCCAACAGCTGAATACATTTTCTTCTCAGCAGCTCATGTAAACTTCTCCAAAATAGGCTATATTTTAGGCCACAAAGCAACTCTTAGAAAATACAAAAAAATTTGCTATAATTCCTTACATCTTATCAGATCATAATGGAATGAAATTAGAAATCAACATGCCAAAATCCTACAGAAACCATATAAACACATAGATATTGAACAATGTACTTTTGACTGATGAATGGGTAGTAGAAGGACTCAAGGGAGAAATATAAAAATTCTTAGACTCAAATGAGAGCATTGATAAAACGAACCGGAACTTTCAGGAAACTGTAAAGGAAGTTCTGGGAGGAAAGTTTATAGCTATGAGAACCTACATAAGAAAACCAGAAAGATCCCAAATAAACAATCTAATGATGCATCTCAAGGTCCTTGAAAAAGAAGAATGAACTAATTCCAAAACCAGTAGAAGGAAGGAAATAATTAAGATCAGAGCTAAAATCAATGAACTTGAGAAAAAAACAAAAGATCAATAAAACAAAAGAGTTGGTGCTTTGAAAAGATAAACAAGATTAATAATTCCTCAGCCAAACTAACCAAAATAAAAAGAGAGAAATCTCAAATAAATAAAATTAGAAGTGAAAACAGAAAACATCACAGTCATCATAGAAATCCAGTGGATCATTGGGAACTATTTTGAAAACTTGTAGTACAATAACTTGTAAAACCAAGAAGAAATGGATGCAGTTCTAGAAAAACACAATCTTCCAAAACTGAATCAAGAAGACATAGAAAGTTTCAACAGACCAATAACTTGTAATGAGACACAAACAGTAATAAAAAACCTTCCAATAAAAAAATCTCAGGATCAGATGGATTCTGAGTTGAATTTTACCAAACCTTTAAGAGAGAACTAATGCCAATACTTCTCAAATTATTCCATAAAATAGAAAAGGATGAAACACTTCCAAATTCATTCTATGAATCCAGTATCACATTCATAGCAAAACCAGGCAAGGACACATCAAGGAAAGAAAATTACAGACCAATATCCCAAATGAGCTTAGATGTAAAACAACTTAATGAAATATTAGCATATCATGTTCAACAGCATTATAAGAAAATTGTACACCATGACCAACTTGGTTTTATTCCAGAGATGCAAGAATAATTTAATATATGTAAATCAATAAATGTATTTCATCACATAAATAGAATTAAGGACAAGAATCCCTTGGTCATCTCAATAGATGCAGAGAAGGCCTCCAAGAAAATTCAGCATCCATTCATGATAAAAAATAAATACTGAAGAAAGTAGAAATAGAGGAACCTACCTCAACATCATAAAAAATTCATGAAAAAAACAAAGCTAATGTGATAGTAAATTGGGAAAAACTGAAAGCGTTTTCTTTAAAATCTGGGACAGGACAAGGACGCCCACTCTCATCACTCATATTTATTATAGCACTATAAATTCTAATCAGAGCAATTAGGCAAGAGAAGGAAATAAAAGGGACAGAAATAGGAATGGAAGAAATCAAATTATCACTGTAGATGATATGATTCTATACCTAGAAGATCCAAAGAACTCCACCAAAAGACTGTTAAAGCTATAAATAAATTTGGCAGTGGAGCAAGTTACAAAATCAACATACAACAATCAACAGCTTTCCCATATTCCAACAACAAATTTGCTGAGAAAGGAATCAGGAAAACAATTCCATTTACAATAGTCTTTAAAAAAAAAAAAAACCCTAGGAATAAATCTAACCAAGGAGGTGAAAGACCTCTACAATGAAAACTATAGAACACTGAAGAAAAAAATTGAAGAAGACCTCAGAAGATTGGAAAGACCTCACGTTCATGGATAGACAGAACTAATATTGTTAAAATGGCCACGCTACCAAAAGCAATAATCAGATTCAATGCAATTCCTTTCAAAATACCAATGACATTCTTCACATAACTAGAAAAACAGTCCTATAAAGAATTCATATGGAAGAATAAAAGACCCAGAATAACCAAACCAATTCTAAGCCAAAACAAAACAAAACAAAACAAAAAATCAATGCTGGAGGTATCACAATACCTGACTTCAAACTCTACTACAGAGCTATAGTAACAAAAACTGCATGGTACTGGCATAAAAACAGACACACAGACCATGGTACAGAAGAGAAGACACAGAGACAAACCCATACAGATAAAGTCATCCGATCTTTAATAGAGGTGCCAAAACCATATGTTGGAGAAAAGACAGCCTTTTAAACAAATAGTGCTGGGGAAACAGTTATCCATATGGAGAAGAAGGAAATTAGACCCTTATCTTCCTGTACAAAAATGAACTAAAAATGGATCAAAGACCTAGGAATTAGAGCAGAACCTATGCAACTCCTAGAAGAGATCATGGGGTCAGCACTCCAGCAGATAGGCACAGGCAACAACCTTCTCAATAGAACCCCTATTGAAATAATGACAAGTGTTCATAAAAGGGATGGCATCAAATTAAAAAGCTTCTGCACAGCAAAGAAAACAATTAGGAATATGAGGAGAGAGCATACAGAATGTGAGAGAATCTTTGCTAGCTACTCTCCTGACAGAGGATTAATATCCAGAATATATAAAGAACACAAAAAACTTTACATCAGAAAACCCAGTTAATAAATGGACAAACAGACACATGTCAGAAGAAGAAATACAAATGGCCAACAAATATATGAAAAAAGTGTTCAACATCATTAGCAATGAAGCAAATGCAAATGAAAACTACACTGAGATTTCAACTCACACCAGTCAGAATGATGGTCATCTAGAACACAAATAATAATAAATACTGGAGAGGATGTGGAGAAAAAGGAGCACTTTTACATGGTGGGATTGTGAATTAGTACAACCACTATGCAAATCAATATGGAGGTTCCTCAAAAGGCTAGGCATGGAACCACCATATGATCCAGCTATACCATTGCTCGGTATTTACCCCGATGAATTAAAGTCATCTTACTACAGTGATATATGTATACCCACGTATACAGCAGCACAACTCACAATAGCCAAAATATGGAATCAGCCTTGGTGACCAACAATGGATGAATGGATAGAGAAAATGTGGTAAATACACACAATGTAGTTTGATTCAGCCGAAAAGAAAAAAGAAGTTATATCATTTGCAGGGAAATGGATGGAGCTAGAGACCATCATGCTAAGCGAAATAAGTAAAACTCAAAAGGTTAAAGGTTGTGTGTTTTCTCTCATATGTGGAAGCTAGAGAAAAGAAAGTAAAATAAAAAGAAAGGGCATGGGGATTTCATGAAAATAAAAAAGGGATCATAGAGGAAAGAAACCAAGAGCTGGGAGGTGGGGACCAGGAGGGAAAGTACTGGGAAGTGATATTGAAATACTATATTGTTACATTGTGTGCATGTATGAATATGTAACAACAAACCCCACCATTATGTACTACTGTAATGCACACATACAAGAGTGAAAAAATTAACATCTCCTTTCCCTTAAAATTGGACTTGGTCATGTGACTTTCTTTAGCCAATGAAATGGTAGCAGATGTGATGGCAGAACAGGTTTTCCATGTGTTTGCATGGATTGGTTTTGCCTCCTGGGCTTGTTCTGCAGCATAAGAAGAACTTTCTCTGGGAGATGTTGGCCCCAGACACAAGGAGCCCACCAGAACTCCTCTGCCTGAAGCAAAGTTGACACAAGCCCCCAAAACTATCCCAGATCCAGAGAATAAACACAGAGGTATTATGAGTTCTTAGATGGCAGAACATGTTGTCTTCTCTTCCTAAAGATGCTTTGTTCTAAAGATGCTATTGTCAAAAAGTAAAACATAGAGCTAAAAGAACTCAAATGAATACCTGCACAAGGATGTTTATAGCTGTGTTATTCACAACAGCCCAAAGGTAGAAACAACCCAGTGTCCACCAAGGGATGAATGGATGAGCAACACTGCTGCTTACATAGAGTGGGTGTTATGGTTTGGATGAGCGTTCCCCATCTGTGTGTTAAAACCTTGGTTACCAAGAGGTGCCATCGACTTTTAAGAGGTGGGACCTTATAAGAGGTCTTTAGATCAAGGGGATTGTGGGACCCTAGATTCTCGTCTCTTTCTGCTTCCTGGTGGTGACTTGAGCAGTTAGCTCTGTCACACACTTCCCACAATGGACACCCAGTACCTTCACCAGAGGCCTAAAGCTGTGGAACCACCCAGCCTTGGGCTGGAACCTCCAGAAAGCTTAACAAACCTTTCCTCTTTATAAGTTAAGCATCTCAGCCATTTCATTATAGTAATGTAAAGCTGACTAATACAATGGAATATCATTAGGTAATGAATGGAATGAAGGACTGATACACATTGCAAATTGTAGGAATCTCAAAAACCTTATGTGAAGTTCAAGAAGCCAGGCACAAAAGGACAGATATTGTTATGGTTTCATTTTTAATAAATATTCAAAATAGGTAAATCTATTGAGACAGAAGGAAAATCAGTGGTTGCCAAGGACTAGGAAGAATTGGGACTACATACTGGGTACAGAACTTTCTTTTGGGAAGATGGAAATCATTTACTAGATAGAAGTAATGGTTCGCAGAGCATTGTGAATGTACTGAATGCCACTGAATTGTTCATATAAGAACAGTTGATTTTATTTTATTTTATTTTTTATTTTTATTTTTTTGCGGTGCTGGGGATTGAGCCCATGGCCTTGTGCTTGCAAGGCAAGCTCTCTACCAACTGAGCTATATCCCCAGCCCAAAACAGTTGATTTTAAGTCATGTAAAGTTTACCTCCATAAAAAGAGAAGATTCTGTTCAAATGGGGAGTTTAATATGCTCAAACTCCACCGAGGATTTTTCCCTTTTAATTAATCCACTCTGCAATAAGAGACACTGGATCTCAGAGCTTGCAAATTTTAATCAGTGAGTTATTTGCAGGTGGATTTAGGTAATCCATCTGTAAACCCATTTTAAGATTAAGATTGCCTCTAAATAACTGTCTGGAGAGGAGGGGCAAGGCACTAAGAGGGAAAGAAGCTAAGTCAGCCGGTCTAGTTACAGGCACCTGTTCCTTCCTAGGAAGCGAGAGGCTTTGGGGACATTATCCAACTCCTTTAAATCCCAGTTGGTAAACCTCACCTCAAACTGTTGAACTCCTCGTCACCAACCAGCAAACTTAGACTAGCTGCCACAAGGGGGCGGTGGTCTCCAGACGATGGCCTCTGGGCAGAGCAACAAATGAGTAAGGAAATCTCCAGCAGCAGATTCTGTCCTTGAAAATGGCAGCAAATATCCCCTGGACTCTTAAAACATCAGCCATTTAAATACGGAAGCCGGGTGTGGTGGCGCACACCTGTAATCCAAGCGACTTGGGAGACTGAGTCAGGAGGATCGCGAGTTCAAAGCCAGCCTAAGCAACTCAGTGAGACCCTGTCTCTAAATAAAATACAAAATAGGGCTGGGGATGTGGCTCAGTGGCCGGGTGTCCCTGAGTTCAATCCCTGGTTCCCCCCCAAAAAAAATAAATAAATAAATATGGGATGTGTGTGTGTGCGTGTGTGTGTGTGTGTGTGTGTGTGAAGGAGAATATTGGATCTGGAAAAAGGTCTTCAGAAAGCATCATATCCAGCTAGGTTATTATACAAATCTAGAAATTGGGTTCAGAGAGGTCAGTTACTAGCTCAGGGCCACAGAGCCAGGCCTGGAATTCAGATCCAGTGTTGGCATGTCTGGGCTCCTGGTGTCACAGCCTCCTGCTTCCTTGGGCTTTTCTTGTGCATTCAGACAGTCGTGCCCATGTGTTGACACAGCTCATCGGGCTGTTATGCCTACAGCTTATCTCCCTTTACCGCCTCTGCCAGCAACCCACCAGCCCCAGCTGCCCCTGGCTGTCATCTCCCAAGCCAAAAGCATTAGCTCCTCTAAGTCTGAATCTCTGAATCAGAGCTGGAGGCCCGAGAGCAGTACTGAGCCCATGCTGGGCTGAGGAGCTGGCAGAGCTGCCACCATCTGTCAAGACCTGTGGGGACACAACAGCAGGGCAGGGGAAACGGCTGATGTGGTGAGTGGGTAGTCCTGCCTCAGCCTTGAGGCGCCCTGTGCTTCACCTTATGACCTGCCTCAGGTTTAGGGTCCCTTCAGGAAAGTGCTCCAGTCAGCAAGCCCCAGCCAGATGCTGGAGGGTTGGGGGGAGAGGGGTTCCTGCAAAGATGGCTAAGAAACCACCTCATCACAAAAGGAGCTGCCAGTCTGGTTGTGGGTCTGAGACCAACCTAGGAAAGGGTAGCCACGGGGCAAGTGCCAGAGAGGCACGGCACAGATTCCAGGTCCCTCTCCACAACACGTGTGCACATCAGCGAGGCCTGACATCCATATTCCTTTGGACTATGACCAGGCAAGCCAGGTGTGGTGGCTCACTCCTTTAATCCCTGCACCTCCAGAGGCTGAGATTGGAGGATTGCAAGTTCAAGACCAACCTGAGCAACTTAGTGAGACCCTGTCTCAAAAGCACAAAAAAGGCTGGAAATGTAGCTCAGAAGTAGAGTGCTCCTGAGTTCAATCCCCAATATGCAAATAATAATAACAAGCTGAACAGGAAGTCACTTTGTAGAGCGGGCAGCTGACTCTGCCCCACCACCAAAAAAGTAGAAAATCTTTCCTGCTGTTTCCTGCTGAAAGCCCAGGAAGCCTCCACGATCTAAACTTCTGCAAAACCCAGAGCAGGATCATTTTGGGGAACTGCCACCAGAGGGAACTCCAGGAATAGGTCTGGATTTTGACCCCCATGGGTTTATAAAGGAAGGGATTGGGGTGCACCAGGGATGCTGCTCTCTGCTTCCAGCTGGTTCAAAAATCAGTTTAAAAAGCCCAGCATTTCACCCCTAATTTGTGAAAAGCATATGGTGGAAGGATGCTGGATCTGCGGATTTACTCAACAATTTCTTCTGCATGAGCTTCCCTGGCTCCAGACGTGAATAGTCAGTCACTCAGGTGATCCCCAAGGCAGAGTCCCGCCTTTCCTTGGGCCTATAGAGTTCTTCAGATCTCCCTCCCCTCCCAACCTCAGGAACTGCTCTTCCACCAGAAGGAAACCCAGACTCTGTCACCTCCCAGCATGATGGAGTTCCATCTTTATCCCTCAACCTCCCTCTTCCTAGAGATTCCCAGAGAAAAGGTGGCAACACAGGTGTGACGGGCTCTGTTGTCCAGTCTTGTGTTATCCAGGGAGAAATTACTTCTGGCTACTAGATTCCATGTGTCCCTTTTCTTGGCAGACCCTCGTCTGGGTTTGGGGTGGGGATGCAGGCCCTGGGGTGTCTGCTGCCAGGAGGAAGTGACGAGATTGTCCCAGGAGGAGACACAGTAGTCTTACCCAGAAGTGTGACAGATTCCATCTTAGATGACTTGTACTGAAGAACAGCTGGATTTCAGAAGGTTTTCTCTCTTGTTACCCTGCAACAATGTTACAACCACTTTTTAATTTTTTCCCCTCTTCTAAGGATTATTTTGTTCCTGCCAATATTTCCTTTTATAGGTATTTGGAGACAACTGGAAACAACAGGTGTTCCCTTGAGCCCCTGGGCCTTTGGTTTTCATGACCTAGTGGGGGATACAGAGGGAGCTGACCCTGCTGGCAGGTTTGGGGTTCAACAGATTGCGGCAGTGGGCTCCAGAGTTGGAGGAAGCCAGGGGAAGTGAACTTGCCGGCATGGCCAGGGCCCTGCTCCTGCACGCAGGATGGCAGGGCCAGGCACCAGGAAAACGATGCAGCAGAGGAGCCGAGGACAGTGCAGATGGCAGCTCCTGCTGGTGAGGTCCACAAAGGCTGTAGAGGACAGTGTCCCTGGCTTCCCCTGGAGGGCAGAGGAGGACTGCCCCCAATGCTCTGGGGGACACCTCAACTGCTGCCCAGTCTGCACTCCCAGGTGCCCCCCACGTGGCACTTTCTAAGTACTCACCAGGCTGACAACAGGACCAACAGGAAACTGCCACTGTCCCCAGACCTCATGTGAAGTTCATGACTCGTGTCTGAGGTGGATGGATGATGGCCTCTGGATTTCTGGGTTCATAGGAGTTTGCCTGCCCTTGTTCCTTGTTTGGGTCAAAGCCTTAGAATCCTCATCTGAGGTGCACACGCAGGGTCTAGGACAGGGACGACCAGGCCCTTCACCTGCAGTTCTCACCTACACATCAGCTGGTGCTTTATCTGAAATGACCTAGGGCCTCCATGCCACTGGCCATGGACTTGCCCTCCCAGCTTCCCTAGCCACCCTCATGTCCCATCAGGTATTTTACAATTTGCAAAAAGTTCTCACTTTTGTTGTGTTATTCCCATTGCACAGGTGAGGAAACTGAGGCAGGCCAGCATCTAAAACTCGCTGATAAACCGCAAAGCAGAGCTCAAGTCTGAATAGCTGATAGTCCCAAGATGATGATGACTTGATAAGCTAAGACCACCAAGGAGATGATGCGAAGCAGAAGTGCTTCCTGCTGATCAAGCGGAGAGGGAGGCTGAACTCTGGGAAGCCCAGAATAGCCACCTGGATTCAGGAACATCAAGGCTCAATTCTGCCTCTGGAAGGCTGAGGCTCTAGGAATGTCCTGTGTCACTCTGATGGATGGCTGTGTATTCACCATTCAGCACCCGGCCTGCTTTCCCCCACACCTTAGTCTTTCCTATGAGGAGTCTCTCACTCACTTTCAGGATGCATGGTGACCCGTGTCTCAGCAGTGCACATGTGACTCAGACGTGGAAGTTCAGAGTATCACTGTCCTTGGTCACGCTGACTGGTTGAGGCATCATCACACAACCCAGTCAGAAGCTCTCAGGTGCCTGCAGTGATTGTACAGAGACAGGCTCTCTCTTTGAGCACTTAAAACCTGTGATGATGCAAGCTTGGAGCATCTGGTAGTAATTTTGTCACCTTGAGGATTCCAAGAGACAGAGAGTGGTTGGATGATGATGTCATTGGTCTCTGGACACCACTGTTCTTGAAATCAGTCTGTGATCTCATCACATCTTTTTTTCTCTTGACCCAGTTTGGGTTGGCCTGAAGTTCTTGTCCAGCATAGCATCTGTTCTCTCCCAAATGCCAGTCATTCTGTCACAAGGTATTCATCCCATTTCTAGGCATTGGGCTTGCTCTTTGTCCCCATCTCTCTGGTCAAGCAACATGGAAGCTGATTGAGGGTTCTGGTTGCTCATTCTTTGGTCACAAAAGTCAATTTATGGAACGAGGGTTAGTTACAATGTCTAGCTCTGGTCTGGACCCAGATCCACCTTCTTTCTGCTTCTGCTTAAGGATGTGCTGGGCTCCCCCCACAGCAATAAGCTGTCTGACTCCTGCCTGCACCTGGGAGCCTGTTTCTCATCCAGAAAGCAAAGGGGCTGGACCAAATCATTCTAAAATTCCACTATCGCTCTAACATCCTGTTATCCATTTATCCATTCTCCAAGAAAATTTTAAAAATATGGCCTTCTCAGGGAAGAGTGGCCTGTGGTCAGAGGGCTTCAGCCTCTGGGAGAAGCCCATGACTTTGGGGAAATCTCACTAGTGAGGATCTGCAAGCACACTCTCCATCCACAGTAACCTGTGACCCTAGAGTGTCTCGATTTGGAAGAAAAGAAGGAGGAATCAGTGAAAAAGTGTTGAGGTGCCTTGGAGGGAGCATTCCTTCTTTGTCCAATGCCTCCCATTGGTCAGCACCATCGCAACCAGCAAAGGCAAGTGTGCTTCCAGAGGAATTTCTACTTGTCCCGAGGTTTGTGGAAAATTGCATCTGGAGAGCCATAAAGCTTGGCCGCGAGTGATTTGTGTGTAAATAGCTCTGTTAGTTGGTCCACATTGTGTTTTTCATTCCACCAGAGCCAAAGGTGGCATTTCTTTTGTTTATAGTATTAGTGTTATATTATTGGTGATCTCATTGTTCTTCTTTGTGACATGTTTGCCTCAGTGGGACAGTTATTATAGAAGGCAAGTGGGGGCCAAGCTACCCACCAAACCTGCCGAACTAAAGAAAAAGACTCCAATCTGTCCCACGGGGTGCATATTACTCCTCTCTTGGATTGTTAAATTCTAATTATAGGCTGTTGATCTCCGTTAGAACCATTTATAAGCCTAAATGCTGTTCTGCAGCGTCTTTTGCCAATAGGTGTGTTGTGTTCTTATTGTTGTGGAAAACATAACATTTGCGCATTTGGAGGGCTCGCACAGGTGAGTGGTCCCAACCTGTTGGATGGAAAACAAGCTAAATATGACTCAAAACTGGAATGGGGGAAAATTCCACTTAACCGAGGCTGTTTTTTAGGAATTTCTCTAAGTCCAGGATTCTGGAGCACCCCTTTCAGAACTCAGCCCAAATGCTACCTCCTCAGAGGAGCCCTCCCTGCCCACTCTAATCCGGGCACTGCAGCGCCCCCACTCCAGGCTCCCAAGCCCTTTCCAGGGCTTATTCGACTGTGACTTTCCATTGAACAAAAGACTGCAGAGGAGTCGTGTGGGGTTCATCGGGGCCTAACATGATGCTCAGCACAGAGTAGGCGTTTAACAAGTGTTCTGTGTAACGTGTGTGTGGGGTGGTGCTTGGTAAATCATGCTACAGAAGGCAAGAAAAACAAATAAGACACATTAAATTCATCCGTGGTATGATAAAATCATGGCAAGTGTCATTAGATCACAACTAAAATTTGTAGAAGTTTCTGGTAGAGAGAGGATGAACAAGTCCCTCAGGAGACTCTGGCAGAACTCACAGAGAGTAAGTCAGCAACCTGCGTGACGTCGGGTGAATAGAGTACATGGAATATGTGACAGAACAAACCAGAATGCAACATGCAGTTAGTAAAGGGCCAGTTGTCAGGTCCAGTCACACTACCTCAGGGCTGACAGCTGCTTCCCCTAAATCAGCCACCCATTGGTGACACCATTATGGTCCCAATTGTGTTCTGCCCAAGAAACACAGAGGAACCCATAGGTGTTCAGCAGGCTGATGAATGTGCTTCTGCTGTGGCCAGGGGACCTTGTCCCTACAGCTTTCTAATAGTGAAGTGTGTGTCATAACCTCGGGCACCTTTGCCTGGGTGCATCCCTTCACTAACCCTAGTTAAGGTCCTTGTAATGACATTATTGCAGGGAAAGTTAATGGCAGAGGGGTGAGAGAGAAAGAGAGAGAGAGATGTGTGTGAATATGGCATAGTGTATAATCCAAGATTCAGGAAGGATCTCTCTACCTGCTTCCACCTAAACATGTACGCCTCAGCCCACGCTTCTTGCTATTTTAAATGTATTCAGTTCTCCACGGACTCAAGCATCTAAACTTCCTCTGCACGCCCTTCTATTCTATCATCTCTAGAATGGGTTACCTGGTAATGCATTTGGAGGCTAATTTCCCTTACAACATATTGAAATAGTGTTTTGTGAATAATCTACTATGACTGATCATTAGAGTGAAGGTTAGGGTTAAACTAGTTTTGAATCTAGCTACCAATTCTTTTAAAAAGTCATTCAACAATTCTCCATTGTGGGCTGAGGATACATGGTGAGAAAACAGACCTGGTCTCCACCCTCCCCTGGTGTACAGCCCAAGACAGACAAACCGATTATCAGGCAAATCATCATTAAGTTTTAACAAGGCTAAGTCCTGTAAAGAGAAGGTGTGTGGTCCCCTGAGAGCACATTGGGGGGGGGGGATTTGACCTTTTCAGAAAGGGAAGGAGTTAATTAAGCTAAGGAAGAGGGATAAGTGCTCCCAGGCCAAGCCAGCGGCTATGTGAAGGGTCACCAACCAGCAGACAGCACCTGCCCCTGCTGGACCTGGACAACCCTGCCGTCCTAAAGCAGAGCCCTTTATTATTCCTGCTGGGGCAGGCTTCCACCATACCTAAGCCCATTTGTGACTTCATCCTTCCCAGGATTAAGAGCTGACCTAGGCTGGGGCCATAGCTCAGTAGTGGAGCACTTGCCCAGCATACATAAGGCCCTGGGGGGATGTCCCTAAATCCAACCTCAAATTCCACTTTCAAACCTCCATCAGTTAAAATCTCACTGAATTCTGGCTTTAAGATAAATAATCAAGATAGCATTCCCTGGTCTATGCTTAAATTCTTAGCACAGATTATTTGTTATAACAACCATGAGAAGTACCACTACCTCACAAGGTAAGTTGCTTGCCCAAGTCCTTCAAGTAAGGGACAAAATCAAGATTCAAATCCAAGTGATTCTGATCTTAGAGGGGAAACCCAAGGAAAACCAAGAAGCCCTTTAAAAAAAAAAATCGATCACAGTTGAGCCTCTGCACCAAAACCCAAGACTCTCACGAGGGATCAGAACTACCTGCCCGTTAGGATCCCACTAGACTCCAAAACAAAATTCCCATCCCAACCCCGACTAACTGTAGCTGTGCTGAATTGACCTCTCTTGGGCCTTGGGTGCGCTGGTCTGTAAAAATGAATGGAGAGAAGGTCGTGGAAATAACCTCGCCAAGGGATCGCTGAGAGGATTAGCCCGGCCGGTGCCCACCGCCAGGGCTCAGGACCTGCGCAATGTAGGTTTCCCCCCTCACCTGCTGGATTTTGAAATGATCGCAAAAGCATTTTTCTCATTTCTGGTGCAGAGAAGCCATCTCTCTCCATCGCAGCGGGGTCTGGGGGGGGACCTGCTTAGCACGCAGACATGGGCATTAAGGACACACGCGTGACGGCCTAAAGGGTTGCGGATGGACAGGAGGGTGCGTCTGGGGTGCGGATGGGGTACACCTCTAACCTGGGTGGGGTTTTGGGGCGGGGTTGTGTGTATGCCCTCCTGGTCTCAACCGTGTTGCTTGCCCCGGGCGGCCTGGTGTAGGCTCGGTGACCAGCACCGGGAAGGGGACTGTCACGGGTCTCTAATCAGGGAGGGCCAGGCCTGCTGCTGGAGGACGTGGCAAGACTCGGGGCAGCCGCGCGACCCGGCCCTCCAGGAAAAGCCCTGAACCACCCTTAGACGGTCTCTGGGGACCAGGCTGGCGGCGGCTGGGAGAGCAGGGAGCGCGCGGGAGGCGGGGGCGCGCGAGCCGAGCCGCAAGCCCGAGGGCTAGGTGTGCCCTCGGCGTCCTGTCGCCAGGGGGCGCCGGAGCCGGCCAGCCAACCTGCGAGTCTGGGGACCGTAGTAGGTGAAAGGTGCTGGCGAAAGGTGCACGGGGTGCCACCAGCTAGGCCTGGAGCGTGCTGGGCGCTCAGCTCAGCCACTGGGGAGTCGCGGGTGAGGCAGAGAGTGCGGGCTCTGGGGTTGACCTGGGTATTGGCAGCGACTGGGTAGAGCTCCGGGGGCAGAGCCCGGCACTCAGTAGGTGTTTACTGAACATTTGCCGAGGAGCCCAGGGATACCTCGAGGGAGCAGCCGGCTCGGAGACCCCAAGGCCAAGTCCACTTTTTGGAATCTCGATGCCCGGGGTCACTGGAGCTTCGGTGTAGGCAAGGCGAGTGGGGAGGCCCCAGAGGTTTCCCAGCGCCGCGCCCCTCGTCGCCTCCCGTCGCCTCCCTGGGACCCAGCAGGCATGGCTTTCACCGCGACTTCAGTGGTTTCCCAGTGGCCGCGGAGCCTCACCTCGCGACTAGGGCATGGGAGGTTCTTTCTGGGATTTCCTAGGACCTGGCAAGCGTGGTGCTGGGGTGAGTCAGCCTAATCTGAGTGCGCAGCGGGCATCAAAGAAGGAGCCTCAACAAGAGGGTCTCAAGACCCCCCCTGGAAACAGCTGGTTGAGCGGGAATGAACGCCACAGCGGGGGGATCCCCAGGAGCCCGTTTTCAGCTTCTGCTAGTGCCACGCAGGGGGAATCGAGGAAGGTAGAGTGAAACTGGAGAACACAAACTTGCTTTCTAATGTTACCCAGCTCAGAGGCCCGCCCCTGAAGGAAGACTCGTTCAAGTTCATGCTCTGCCATTCACCAGCAGTGTGGCCATGAGGAAGTTACTTAACTTCTCAGAGCCTGCTTCCTGCTTTGTAAAATGGAACTTTTTAAAAGTTTAAAACAGCATCTTCTCTCAGGACATGTGGGATCGAATGGGATCGTGAGTGCATGGCTCGTTTGGGGTGCTTGGCGCAGGTCAGGCCAGGCAGTGGTTAGGCCCAGTATTCTCTAGAGGTCCTGTCTAGATGCACGCGTGAGCCGAGCAGAGAAAGTGTGGGAAACCCTCCATATAGGGTTGGTCTGGACCCTTGCAGAAGGGACTCCCAGAGTGTCTGGGCCTCTGGCACGCAGCCTTCAGAGCCGATGACACTGCTGTATATGCCCTGAAGCTGGCGGCTGAGGCACTCCATGCTGTGCTGGGGGATTTCTGCAGCCAACAAGGACTACCATTTAGGGCAGCTTCGACTGACACATGACAGCACCTTAAGGACATTACCTCAACTCTCATAACACCCCTGAAAACGCAACCAAGGAAACTGATGTACAGAGGAACGAAGTAGCTCACTCAAAGTCCCAAAGCCTCTTGGCCAAGCTGGAACCCGACCAGGTCTGTCTACTGAGCGGGCCCTCCTCCCCTTCCCAGGACGGTCGAACGCCTACCTCTCTATCAAGCTCAGCCCCCAAGCCTGGGACAAGCCATCCAGGAGGGCTGGGAAGGGCAGGACATGCATTGAGGTCGATGCCCCTCCGACCAGGACGGTATCTAATGACCAAAGCAGGCTGAAAAACTCTTCCTGCCTGTACCCTCGGTGCCGGTCCTAAGGGAGGGAAAGGAGCATGTTGACCTTAGCACCCCACCGGCTCGTGCTAAGGCGCTCAGGGCTCCAGCCAACTCGCCCCATCTCTCAGTTGCCCTTGGGCCTGGTCTTCAGGGACCTAGCGCACCTCTCCAGTTCTGGGCACCGGGAGCCGGCCCTTTTACCGGCTTCCGTTCTTCCTCTCTGGAAAGACCAAGTGACCACGAAAGATGACTGAGAGCTGAACATTCCCAGCTCCACAGGATTTCCCCCGTACACAGCCTCCTCCGTGCCCCTGGTCTGTAGAGAGCTCCCCGCAGCCTCCACACCTCCATCCCCTTTGCTGGGAGACGTTCACCAAAGTCAAGGAGTGAAGCGGTGCAAACCACGCTGGGGCCTGGGGCCTCTTTGGGTTAGGAGAAGGCTTAAGAAGCGGGGAAGAGCAGGGCGTGGGGGCCTTTTGGGGCCTCTGAGACCGCTAGGCGGTCGGGGATGTGGGCAGGAAAGGAAAAAGGGTTTGAGCCCGGCGGCGGAGAGACCCGCCGCCGAGCGGGGCAGTTCCAAGGCCGGTGGCCAGGGGGCAGTACTGCGCAGCAAATGCGGCCCAGCTCCTGCCGGCCGCCCAGGGCAGCCGGTTCACCAGATCCCCCGGGTCTCTCAAATACGCAGCAAAGTTTCTCCCCCGGCGCTCCCTGACCCCTACGGCGGGGTTGCCCCTCTACGTGCTAAAGGGTCACGGTCCTTTCCGTGCCCGCGCGGCGTTCGGTGCGGGCGTCCTGGCTGTCCTCACCTGGCACAGGCAGCTGCCACTGGTTGATTTCCCACCACTGACTTGACCCTAGAAAAGCGTAAGACGGGGACTGGCGGGGTACCGGTCCGGTTTTTGCAGGCCGTGTGCGCACGGGTAAGTTACAAGAAGGAGGAGCCCTTTGCAACCTGGGCTGAAGTCCCCGAAAATGCAAATGCCGCCTTTGAGAGCAAGAGAAAGTGCGCGAGGTGGGCCCCTTCTTTCCAGCGTTTTCCGGATGTACGTGGAACTCCGTCCGAGAAAAGGTCTTACAGAGGGCGGAGGCCCATCCTCCGCCAAATGGGATCCTTCCCCGAAGGAGTTGGGTGATGACCCTTCGCGCCAGGACACAACCGCAGGCCCACCCCAGCCCTGGAGTCCGCGTCGTTTGGGAACCGCCTTTCTGTCTAGCCTCGAGAGGCTGTGCAGGCTCAGATCCTCAGTCCGAAGCAGTGGGCAGATGGGACCCGGTGACGCGCAGGGTTTCCCCATCCGAGGGGCTTCCAGACCCTGTCCCGCCCGGAAGGAAGATGCTGAGCCCTCCTGGCTCCAGGGCCAAGAGTGAGGCCAGGGAACTTGAGGAAATAGAAACCAGACATGATTCTCTTTGGGTTCGGCCTCCTTTTGCTGGGATTTTTGTTTTTGTTTTTTCTAATAGGCGCTTTGCAATAAATAAAATAAAACGGCAGTTGCTTGTTGGTGTGTGAACGCTGCTAACTGTTCTTTGAAGAATTCACACTTCAAAATTGCTTTCTGTGAGCGCAGAGGAAGAACTTATAAACCACCGTTATGTAATTTGAAACCATCAATAGCCCCTCTTTAAGGTTGTCTTTATTGTGGGAAGTCAAGGTAATGATTTTGTCGCTGTCTAATTTCATCCCAATGTACAGCGTCGCTTTTATAGCCTTTCAAAGGTAAGTGAAAGACGTCAATCTGGAGCCCTTTTTGTGGCCGATTAACAGTTTAAACTGGTTTTCTAACCCTGTCACAACTATTGGGCTGATAAACAAGATTTCTCCGCAGACATTAGCAGGTCTGTAAATAGATCATTTAAAAAAAAAAAAAACTCGAGCAATTCTGAGCTCCTCTGTCAGAAATAAAACGTAGGTCCACAGGGGTGTGTGCGTGTGTGTGCTTCTCACCTCCCAGAAGAGGTAGTTACAAATGATTTCTCAAGAGCTGTTTGTGTCCTGGTTGTTATTATTATGCTTTTATTGCCATAATCTTGGGAGAAAGTGAACAACAAGGTGACGACACAGATGAAAATCAATGGGCTCTCGGCACTGCATTGACCCTACCTTATGTAGGAAATGTCCTCTCATTAATCATTTGCAGAGCTTGGCGCCGCTGCCCTCTTTGACACAGAACCGTCCAAATAGAAATATTCAATTTTATTACCAGTGATATACACAGGAAAATATTTTACGTGGATACTGTTGGGACACCTGCGAAAGAGACCCCGCAAATGAGGAAAGACTAACCACCACCATAGGTTGCTGTTGATCCTCTCTGTGCCACTGGAAGATAGTTACTAATTCTTTAAAATAGAAACAAAGGGACAAACTGAACAATTCGAGACTTCTTTCTTTAAAACAATTTAGGTTTAGGCCGATCCACGCCGCCGCCGTTTCTTTGAAGCGACAGAAACCTCTAACTCCCAGCCGGGTCGCCCACCAAGGCCCTAGAGCCCCTCTCCCAGGGTCACCCGAGGGTTACCTTTGAGTGCAGGCACGACCTTTCTCTCCGAAGGGAGGGGCAAAGCGAAAGAGAAATTTTAAGTGGCGGGATATGGTCAAGAGGCCCAGCCTGACACCCAGTCCCGCAAGGTGCTAAGGGAGGCGACATCCCGGGCTTGGAAGGCCACGAGATGCTCCTCCGGCGGTGGCCAGGGCGGAAACGCTTTGGTGGTTTTGTCTTCCCGCACCTCCTGCGTGGGTTCCGCGAGTTTAGGGCACCACAGGAGGGGACAGGGGAGAAGGCGCTTCTGGGCTCGGCGCGGGTACGGCTGCCGACGGGTCCGCGCCTCCAGGCCCCAGGCTGGGCCAGAGGCCGAGGTGAGGTCCGCGGCCAGCGGGGACGCCCGCTGCGAAAAGGACTCGTCGGCGCGCGGGAAGGCGAGGCACTCAAGCCACCAGCTCCCCGCTGTGCTCTGGAGCCCTACGTGCGGGTCCGCCCGGGGACCGCGAGGGCGAGCGACTAGGGCAGGAGGGGGTCTCCTCGGCACAAAGGAAGGACCGCTGGGACCCAGGGCCACCCGCAAGGAGCAGAAAGCAGAGCCCGACGAGCACCCGCGCTCCCGCCTCCTGCCCCGCAGCCGGCCTGGCCCGCAGTGCGCAGGGAGGCTCCGGGTGGCGCTGTCTCCTCTCCTTCTGCAGACGCCACCTCCAGCCAAAGGCGCGCACCCCACCCAGCCTGGAGAGCCTCCCGACTGCGTCCGCAGCGGCTCAGTCCCTCCGGCGCGGGTCTCCGGGCGCGCCCGCCGAGGGAAGCGGGTGGAGATCAGAGTTCCAAAGGGAACCAGCCGGGGAGAGGGGCAGGGGCCGAGTTCCCAGGCCGAGCCTAGGGACCCAGATCCGCTGCGGATCGCGCGGTCTCCTTCCCTCCGGATGCAGCTCCGGTCCTACCCTACCTCTCCCTGCGCCCTGCCCCTCGCCTGGCTCTGTTCTCCGCCTTTGGCATTTCCTCTCTCTCTCCTGGGGGTTTCCATCCTTCTGCATCTCTCCCTCCCTCCCTCCCCCCCCCCCAACTCCTTTTCCCACCTCTTTCCTCTCCACTTGTCCCCCGCCCCCACTATTCTGCATGTCGCCAGTGGAGCCCCCAAACAACTCCCATAAAGCCAGTAAACCCAAAATGTCACCACCACTCAAACCCGTGTTCGTCTCCTGTCGCTTCTAGAAGGCAAATTGACAAGGGGTGGATTTGGATCGGCTTCCTGGTAGAGACCCGAAAGCTTTCAAAAATTCTGTCCGGATACAGCTGTCAGTTTTCTTAGCACCTCTGCCGCGGTTGAGGACTTCATTCCCCTCAGACACCCCCAGCTCAGGGACCTTAGCCCATTGCCCAGGTGCAAGACATGGAGCGGGGAGGCAACCCCAACCCTTATGAACTTTATTCTTCTCATGTGATGGATTTCACACTTGTGACTACAATCTCTGCCTCTGGTTTTCCCTTCTAATTTAGTTTCTTGATGTTTTCTTGGGTGGTTAAGGCAAAGATCACCCCATACCTTTCAATAGAGTGAAATGGCAGCCTGGAATTACAGCCACGCAACTATCAAAAATGAAACGGTGTTTGTGAAAATCTGTAACCCTAGCTATGTAATTGGACACATTCATGAAAAAGGATATTGCACAGGTGAAAGTGATTTCACAATTGCTTCCATATTTTTAATATTTTTCAAAATTGTTGAGAGGACTTTCCCTGAATACAATGGCTGAATGTTTCAACTTGGAAAGTTCAATATAACCTTAGTCATCAGAGGGCTACAGTTATCATAAATTGCCTTTAAAGTGTGTATTAAAGTGATTGAAATTTGTTTCTTCAAAAAAAAATAGTCTCTGAAGTTGTACAGTTTCTGCCCTTACCAGAGAGACTTGCCTGAAACTTGGAAATGGTTCCTATGAACTTTTTCTTGAAGAAATTTCACATTAAACATAATGTTTCTGGGATTTGTTATTTTAAAAATAAAATAAAAAGGGAAAGGAGGAGGAGTTGGAACCCGATCATCCATTTTCCTGCCAGTGTTTGATCCGGGCATTTTCCTCTGTGCCATGCTCTTACTCTTGTGGATTCCCACGTTTTCATGCAGAAACATTTGCATTCCTGAAGATCTCTGCCCATGGCAAATCCCAAAATGATACAGGTTTAGGCATCCCATGCCTATCTGGGTGGTCAGGATTTGGGGTGTGGGATCCCAGCATTTTGGGCATGCTGAGAAGAAATACAAAACTCCTGACCGGATTCGTGGAGAATGAAGACAACATTCAACCACAGTGCCCCGTTTCTGCAGAAGCACTCCGATACTGAGGAAGGGGAGGCTTATTAAGATTGGAACTGTCCGAAGTGTCTACACATGTTTATATTCATTACTAATCATCATCCCTTTTCCATTTCTCGTTTTGTTTGGCCAGCTCTGAGTACCTGAGGGGTCACCAAAGAACTATTTGCTTTGGTTTCTTGCCATGTTTTTCGTAACAAACTGAACTGAGCCTGCCTGATCAAAATCCATAGACTTTGATTTTGTTGTCTAGCAAATAGATTTTTGAACTAAAGAGTTTTTCTGTCTTTTTTTTTTTTTTTTTTACAATTGTCTGCCTTAACTTTATCCCTATACCATCTCTCTTTGCTTATTATTCTCCTCGTTTATTCTCACGACTACTTAAGGGTTCTATGAAGGTGATTTACATTACTGAGCAAACTTCCAAAGCACCTCCAAAAGTAACTTCACCTACTGAAATAGCTTTCTACCAGGGAGTCCTAGCCAACCCAGAGAGGTGAGGGAGGAAAATGAGATAATCACATACAAGTAACCAAGGGCAAAAAACATTGTTTTTGTCTCACCTTTGAAGGTTTTTCTTCCCTCAAATGAATGAGATTTTTTAATTAGAAAGATCAAATTAATCATTGTAATAAAATATAAATTGCCACCTTCCAATGGGTATTCAGGCCTATATACTTTGGTCCACCATAAGACACATATGAACCATCCAAAAGTTGTGTGTTTAACCCCAGATGCTCAGTTGCCATTACAAACAAGTTGTCTGCATCCTTTCTTATAGAGAGATCTGTAAGCAGGTGGAAAAGTTGGAGGGATACCTGGACCGCTAATGGGAAATAACTCTGTTATTGAAATATTTGAAAGGAATTCGAGAAGCCCAAATTACTATTTCCATGTCCCTGTCAGCCCCAAGGGAAGAGAATTTGGAATGGGAGGGGAAATGGCTATTATCAGGAAATAAAATGCTTGCTCAGAGAATTCTAAGCAAATCAATTATTAGTCCAAACAGGAGTTGTTGTTCGTTTTTTGTTATTGTTTTTAAAACATCTACCTTCTCATTTGTGTTAATTCAAAAAATTTTTCCCAAGGGAGGGGGGAATTTTAAAATGTCTCATTAACAGTGAAAATGAATTGGACTTCAACTTTTGAATGCTGTGCAGTTTCATGGAAGTCCATGGATTGAAAGAATAATGCCAGCTTGCATTTGGACTATTTTCCATCTGGGTGGTAGAGTTTCAACTGGGTGTTCTATGAAAACTTCAGTTGGCTGAAGGACAACTTTGGTCCTGAATTTTCATTTATTTTTGTTTCAAAATTGAAAGAGTATTGGTTATTTTCCCAAATTTTCACATTTTAAATCATTTCTTACTTTGGATCTGATTTAAATTTTGTTTTGAGATACACTTTAAACAGTCTCTGGATTTTATAATATGTTTCAGGGCAAAGAGAAAGAGAGAGGAAAAAAACAAGGGTACTGACTTTCTGCGTCAAATGGATGATTGGTTTCTTTCTTCAGGCGATCCTAATGGGTACTTAAAAAATAAATAAAGGTTTTTCTCGCCAACAAATGCCCGAACTATATGAGTACAAAGTATGTCAGTCTGAGCATCAGTTGTCAAGTTGGGGGGGTGGGGACCAGGGTGGGATATGGCAGTAAGAGGTTCCTGGCCACTAGCAAAGTGGGCTGCCCACTATGCTTTTATGGAAAGTCTGTTTGTTCAGTGGCTGATGAAATTCAAAATGGTCCCCGATGCCTCTCTCTGAAACCAGCAGTTCAAAAACTGTAGAGCCAGTAGTTCACCCAGGTACCCTGTCCTCTCCCTATCCAGCAACACCCCAGTTCTGAGCACCTCCAAATGCCAGGCTTTCACAGCTGAATAGAAGCTGCTCTGAGGGGCTCGGCTGCTGGATCAACAGTTTTTGCTTTAAAAAGAAGGTAGTGGTTCAACCCCGGGTTTGTTTTTGCCTCGGCATTTCCCTACCAGCGGGGGACCATTACCCGGGACTACGTCTATTCCATTGTCATTATCTCCTACGGAACTAAAACAATGCTCTGTTTGGCCTCCCAGGCGAGAGGGATTTGTTCGGCTCTTGCTTAAGCAGAGTTTCCGACTGAGTTTCTGACCCAGTCACTTGATATCCAGCAGGGATACCTGGTGACAATTTTTTTTTAAATCTACTATCTTGTGTTTTGTAATTTCATTCTCCGAGAAATAGCCTAGAAACTCGATTCTCACTCAAGAAGAATCGTACTTTGGCTAAGGGAAGAGGATCTGCTCAAGGCGTGTGAGCTCTATCATTTCAACTAATGAGATAGGATTTATTTATAGTTGTCTTGTTTTTTATTGTATTGTGTTACTGAATAGCAAACCCTAAAAAGGTTTTGCAACATTGGATTGCTGAATACTAGACCTCAAAAGTTTAGAAACCAGAGGAGCTCAGATATTTCCCATTAGAACATGGTGTTTCATTTGTTTCTTTTTAAATGCATAAGTACATTAGAGAGGAGGGTACAGAGATAAATAAATGATAGGGATATGAAATTTCTAAAACTCATGACCAAGGTTGATGAGCAGTAACTCTTTGGAGCGATTGCATCATACTTGAGATCTTCCATAAAAGGTAGGATTACACACACAGATGATCAACCCTGGGACCCTCCTTCCTCATTTGCACCCACACGGGCCTCCAGCCCTAAAGGTTTTCACCTGGAAAATGTTCCCTAGTACTAGTGGCAGAAAACCTTGTTTGTCCTGGAGCTGAGGAGTCAGTAGGACACTTACGACTTTGTTTTGCCCTTGAACTTGAGGCAAACTCGTTGTCAGCATGGCTCCAGTTGTTGCTATCACTTTATTACTCTTATTTAGCTATGAGTAACTTGAGAAGTCCAAATGTAGCAGCTGCATATAATGAAAGTATAATTGGCCACGACTGGGTACCTGAGGAGTTGAATCCATGCTAACAAGACCAAGGTCTTTGCTGATTGGCTTTGCTCTGAAATGGTGATGAATAGCCCTATCTCCAGCAGCCCCGTGGCCTGATGGGTCAAACCCACCCCCCAGATGACTGGCAGAGAGATAGCTAGAGCTCAGGTCCTATTGGAGTGCAAGAGAGCCACTGGGGAGATGACATGGCACAGGGCTGAAGAGTCAGGAAACAAACAAATTAGTCGAATCCTGGCTCCCCATGGCTCTCTCCTGGGGAAGAGACCTGCCACTCAGCTTCTGTTCCTGATCGCTAAGTACAGGAGAAATAAAAATAATAGGATTCCACTATGTGTTAGAAAGACTAAATGACAAGGCACACGTAGAGCATTCAATACTCAATATTATTGATCATCATTGTGATTTGTGTATACAAAGAACAGAACCATCCATCCAAGATGGCAGCCCTGTAGTTCTCCCCAGCCTATCCCTCTCATTGGAATCCCATTGAGTGGATGCTGCAATTACATATCTTGCTCTAAGGTCACAGAGGACTTAGGGTCAGGTTCAAGGAGAACTTTGTTTAGATGGTCTGTTTGGATTACACATTTGTACATTCTACAAATCACAGTGGTCTTCACAGTCATGATGATTCTTTCTTTACAGAAATACCACATATCTTCCTGACTTAAAAAAAAAAATGGTGCTGAGGATGAAACCCAGGGTCTCATGCATGCTAGGCAAGCACTCTACCACTGAGCTACATGTCCATCCCCTAAACCTTGCTTTTTTTTTTTCTTTTTTTTTTTTTTTTGAACCAGGGATTGAACTCAGGGGCACCCAGCCACTGAGCCACATCCCCAGCCCTATTTTGTATTTTATTTAGAGACAGGGTCTCACTGAGTTGCTTAGGGCCTCACTAAGTTACTGAGGCTGGCTTTGAACTCGAGATCCTCCTGCCTCAGCCTGCCTCACTGGGATTACAGGCATGCGCCACCGCACCCAACTAAACCTTGCTTTTAGAAGCAGGAATAAACAGGAGTGTTCAGTTGGTCCGTGTCAGTCTAAGAGTTGAGATCGTTGAGGCCATCACATTTTATTTTTCTTTAAGAATGTTAGACACGCATCACAAGGGATGCCTAAAATTGGAGAGACCTTCTTTTCAAGTAAACCCCAGCTGTGTGAGTTGATTGGTGGCTTCTAAGAAGTTCCTATGTCCCCACTACTGGGCTGAGAATCAGAGAAGCCTATGAACCAAAGAGGTACCCTCCAGTTTTGTGTGAAATAATTTTTTTTAAGGTTATAGCTGTCTTTAATCTTCTTACTCTGGAGTTTCCTAGTCCTGAATTTACTAATTCTGAAGTGTTATAAAGTACTGAAAGGGTAGGGCTTTTGACAGAACTACATTGGTTGGATTATAAAATCCCATTACACATCACTGGATGTGTGTTGTATTTGTAGCTAAGCTAAGAAATGAATTGGATAACCCCTGTATTTTTTTAACTATTTGAAAAACTTTCTCATTATGCCTTTTCAAACATCAGGAGCTTGGCTTATAAGAGAGAAACTGTGCCCAGTGTGCTCTGCCCTGGGTTCTGATCCATGAAACTCTTTCATGATTACTCAGCTGGGCAGCATTTGTCCCATTCCTCTTTTTCTACCCAGTGCCTACAGTCTTTATTTTGGGTTAACAGAGGCTGTAGAAGCCTCCCCATCACATGGACTGCTTCCCCTCATTGCTACTTCTTGGACTGAAGCCCAAGCCCAGTAGCCTCACCACACTGGCCACAGGAGAGATCCCTGCTCTCGAGAACTCATGGTCTGTTATGGGTGCAAATGTTCACAAGAGGAGACCTAGAGGGAGAAAGCCAGACATGAGGTGTGATGGAAATGGGGCCGAGAAGAGCAGCGTGACGGCAGACCCCACTCTGACTCACTCGGGTCAGCATGATAGCTGGAGCTCTCCCCACAGACAGCACCCCCTCACACACCGCACGACTTGGGTGAAAATCAGATGAGATGGTCTGTAGAAGTTTTTTTGTTCACTACAAATCAACTATATCAAAAAAAAAAAAAAAAAGAGGAGAACTTGTTAAATCATAAAATGCAGGAAAATAATAGCATTCTTTTTTTTTTTTTTGAACCGGGGATTGAACTCAGGGACACTCAGCCACTGAGCCACATCCCCAGCCCTATTTTGTATTTTATTTAGAGACAGAGTCTCACTGAGTTGCTTAGGGCCTCGCTAAGTTGCTGAGGCTGGCTTTGAACTCGTGATCCTCCTGGCTCAGCCTCCCAAGTCGCTTGGATTACAGGCGTGCGCCACCACACCCAGCTAATAATAGCATTCTTATAAAACTTGAAAGGGGACTAGAGATGATCAATACCAGGTTCAGGAGCATGGTGGTATGGTTCTTTCAGGGACAGAGGGAAGAGGGGTTCATAGGAGCTTGTGCACAGAAGTCCTTCAGTTGTCGTATAGGTTTCCTCTGTATCTTGTGCTTGGTGGTGGTGACACAAACGCTCGTCATCTCATTTTATAACTTTTAGTATGCTATACAGTAAATATTACAATATATATGTATATGTGTGTGACTTGAGTTACTGAGTCTTAATAATTTCACTTTACTGATGAGAAAACTGATGTCTAAGCTAAGTGTAGTGGCACATACCTGTAATTACAGCAACTCAGGAGGCAGAGGCAGGAGGACCACAAATTCGAGGCCAGCCTCAGCAACTTTGAGACCTTGTCACAAAATGAAAAAAAAAAAAAAAAAAAAAAAAAGAAAAAAGGCTGGGAATGTAGCTCAGTGGTAAAGTGCCCCTGGGTTTAATCCCCAGGACAAAAGGAAAGAAAGAAAACTGAGGTCTAAAGAGAGAAGAAAATGATTGCCGAGAATGGAACAAGCAAACTTTTACTAGCTAAACCACGGGGTTTTTTGTTTGTTTGTTTGTTTTTGGTACTGGGAATTGAATCCAGGAGTGTTTGGGTCACATTCTCAGCCCTATTTATTTATTTATTTATTTTTGAGACAGGGTCTCAATAAGTTGCTTAGTACCTTGCTGAGTTGCTGGGGTTGGCCTTGAACTTGCAATCCTCCAAAGTTGCTGGGATTGCAGGTGTGCACCACTGCACTTGGCTAGTGCTATATCTTTTGTGAACCAAAGTTTTCCAGAGGCTGCATTTGTATTTAGGTACTTCCAGCTTGTTTGAATTTTTCAGACTGTAGCAACCAGACCTTGTGGGGAAATGGAGATTAGGAAGCCAAGGCTCTTAGACTTTGATCCTTTTTGACAGCCATCTTTTCAGGCTCTGTTTGAACTACCATTTCTATGAGCATTGGTTAAAATATATGCTGTTGGTCAGACCTCTGGCCTCTCCCAACCTGAGGCTGGGAGTGAGTGGGCACCTGACTCCTGTAGGAATGCCCCCCTCTTGTTGAAAACATCTGAATCTTGTAGGCTTCCTGGCTTCTCTGTAAGCCCACCTGCTTGATGACCCTACTTTCTTTTGTGACTCTAAAAGCCCATGTAATTTCTTTCACAGAGGGATACGTCCTTGGGGAACCATGTTCTTTGGGAGCCTCTGTTAACTTGAGTTTGGTTCCTGGAGCAAGGACACTCATATTTGGCTGAAAATTAGCTGTTTTCTTATTTCCTCAAAACACTTATTATTTTCCACCAGCACACCATTGTTTCCTCTCCCCTCCATGTGAATTTTCTCTGTCCTCTGTAATCTTCTGACTATCCCTCGTCCATCCCCTTCTCTCACTGCCTTTGCCCCTGGGTGGGTGTACTTCCTCAGCATCTCCTTGAGCTTGGTGGAAAGGCAAGTGGGGGCTGGGCAGAGCTGTGGTCCAGCCTTCCAGGTCGGGGCTTACCTGAGTGAGTATTCTGTTTATTCACAAAAAAGAACACGGAGACCACAACATTGTCTATATGTATTTCACAAGGCACTCATGGGAAGGTCACTAAGGGCATCAAGTGTCCTTTATGAGGGCATATGCATGCATAGGAAGGGGGACACACACCTTTCTACAGCTATTGCTACACGTGAGAGACACAGACAGTCCTCTCATGTCCCTCAGTATTTTCTCTGAGTCTCTCAGGAAACATCTCCCTCCATGGTGTGACAGTACCACCGACCTGCCTCACCCTCCTTGCTGGATGGAAATCCTTGATGCTAGGAGCTGATGCTGAGTCATCTGCACGTCCACTGCAGAGCCTGGGCTCTGCTCACGAGGTGCCCAGGGTCCCTTATACAAAGGAGGCCTTAGAGTGTCACCCTTGTTTCTATCCCACTTTTGAGCCTTTCCTCTAGCCTCAGACGGAAGACACCCAGGACTCTCCAAGCCCATGTTTGACCATCCAGGTTGAGTCCCACATCTTCAAAGAAGCCACACTCCATGTCACAGCTCTCCCTCTGGCTACCACTTCTTTCTTCTTTTTCTAAAATATTTTTTTAGTTGTCAATGAATCTTTTATTTTATTTTATTTTATTTATTTCTATACAGTGCCGAGGATCAAACCCAGGGCCTCACACATGCCAGGCAAGCACTCTACCACTGAGCCACAACCCCAGCCCCAACACTTCTTTCTTCTGAACTCCTTCCCCAGTTTCAACCTGAACTTTCAAGTCCTCAGGAGGTCTTGATCAATCTATCTATCTATCTATCTATCTATCTATCTATCTATCCATCCATCCATCCATCCATCCATCCATCCATCCATCCATCCTGGGGATTGAACCAGAGGTGCTCTACCACCAAGTAACACCCCAGTTCCCCCTTTTTATGAGACAGAGTCTTGCTAGGTCGCCAAGGCTAGGCTCCAACTTGTGATCCTCTTGTCTCAGCCTCTCAAATCCCTGGGATCATATAGGAGTGCCTGTGCCACCAGCCCCACTCCTGGCCACCCACAGTATTTTAATGGAAGGTTGGAGGTGTCCTGAGCTGGGAGCACTGTGTCTCAGGGCCCCTCCTATAACCCAGGAAGCTCTATGCTCCCTGGAAGCAGGTGCCAGCAAGCTCATCATCTGGCAGATAGTGCTCAGTGAACATCTGTTGGTAAATAAATGAAGAGCCTTCTTGCTGCGGTCTCTGCTTGCACTTTTACCTTCCTATGACTCATTCTTCATTCGACTAAAGGAAGTCTTTTAAAAGCATAAATCAGATCATGAACCCTCGTGTGCCGCCCATTGCTCTTAGAATAAATGCAAAAACCCCTCCACGACCCACAAATTCCTTAGGACCTGGTGCCCACTCTCCTTTCCAAACAACTCAGCCAGACCAGCCTCCCTCCATTTCTGAGGACTACCCCAGGGTCTTGGCACTTGTCTTTCTACTGCCTAGGAAGCTCTTTCCCTGGTTCTGTAGATGCCTGGCCAAAAGAGTGACAGTCACACATCTTACTCTTGTCTCTCATAGCACTCCATTGGCTGAGCTGATCTGCTTGATGGACGTGTGTGTGCCTCATCTGCTGCCACCCATATTTACCTTCCTTACTACTGTGTCTCTTGCCACTTAACAATCTCTGGCAATTAGGAGACATTCAGTAAATGTACAAATGAAAAAATTATGTCATACTGTTAAGGACCAAATTGTGTCCTTGCCTCAGATTCATATGCTGAAACCCTAGCCCCCAAGGTGATCGTGTTTGGAGAGAATTTAGGAAGGTAATGAAGGTTGCTGGAGGTCATAAAGGGAGTCCTAGTGCAATGAGACCGGGATCCTCTTAAGAAGAGGAAGCGATACCAGAGGCCTTTCTCTTTCCACATGAGCAGAGGAGAAGCCACGTGAGGACACAGCCAGAGGGTGTCCATCTAAAGCCAAGGAGAGAGTCCTCACCAGAGACCAGCCTGCTGGCACCTTGATCTTGAACTTCCAGCCTCATTCCTGTTGTTTCAGCTGCAAGCTGTGGTGTTTCCCTGTGGCAACCCTAGCAGATTAAGGCACGCAGCATCACTAACCAGCTGGCTGCCTTAAACCAGTCACAGCTTCTGTTGTGCCTTGTTTCCTCATCTATAAAATGGGGCTCAAAAAAGAAACGTCCCTGCCGCATCAGGCACACTCAAAAATTAAGCTGATGTGGGCAAGGCCCTTAGAATACTGTAGTAGCCTTAGCTATTTGTTCTCGTGCTAGTAGAGCAGGCTCAGTCAAATTTAGTGAATGACAGTGATATAGCATTGCTGATGATGCACTCCTGAGCCCGACATCTGGGAGAAAACATCTGCTAGGAAGGAGGTTGCTCGGAGAGGTTCTAAACTAATGGGCAGATGCAAAGGGGCACAGGAGGAGGAGGAGATGTTCTGGGGAGGCAGGTTCAGAGAAGAGGCAGGCTATGTGATGTGTTCAGGGGCAGCCATCAGGGTAGTCTGGCTTGAGCAGGGTGTCTGTGGAGGACAGCCTCTCAGTTTTACCTGTACAAAACACCAGTGTCAGGAAGCACAGGAGAAAACAACTGAAGTTCTGAACATGTTTTACATTGGTAGTGATTCTATACCCTTAACCAGTCTTCTGGGGTTTGTCAATAGGCCCACTCTCTCTGTCCAGCATCAACTGTCACTCCTCTCCCTTCTTGGCACCACCTCTCTTCTCTGCCTGTCAGGGCACTCTGCATCTGTATTTATCAGTTTTTCATCACCATAACAAAATACCTGAAGGAACTAAATTTTAAAAGAGAAGAGGTTTATTTAGCACAGTTTTGGAGGGGGAAAGTCCAAGCAGCATGGTGCAGCTCTGGTGAGGGCCCCAGGGCAGAAGGCAGAGGATGTGTGGAAGTCTCACATCTCAAACAAGAACCAGGACAAAGATAGGGGTTGGGCTTTTATACAACCTTCTCATGAGACTCAAGGGGTCCCACAAGAGCTACCTTAAACCCTTCTGAGAGCAGCAGTGGGGATCTCCCACCAGGCCCCAACTCAAAGGTCCCATCACCTCCCTATCCCACCACCCTGGGGACCAGGCCTCTAATATGTGGACATGGGGAAACAACCCGCCCTATCCAGACCATCACAGCTTTCCTTGTTTTCTCCAGTCGCACATATGGTGAGGAGGTGTGCATCACTTCATTTTTTAGCTGCTGCTCTCTAAAGACCTGGCTGTTTTTCTGTTCCTTTCCCCCAACTTTTGGCATGCAAAGATTTGATTTTTAAAGAGGATTTTAACTAGAATGTTGGACTAGTGTCATTGATTTGTATAGACAATGATGGTGCCTTTAATCCTCCTTTCCAGCTACCAGACTGAAGCAGGCTTGGAGTCTGACTGTCCAGGTCAGTTATTGCCTTTACCTTTCTTTTTTTCTCTCTTCTTGGAGCTGAAGAGCTCTCCTGTGTGTCCATGGACACATCCCTGCAGGCCTCGCGAACACCAGTCCACAGGGTCTGCCACAAGCTCTCTGGATGCAGGAGAGGACCCTGGGACAGAAGACCTATATGGCCTCCTGAATGTTTCTACTTCCTACAGCTTTGTCATCTGGGATCCTGGAACCTCAGTTTCCTCATCTGTAAAATGGCACAAGTTCTGGGAGGATCAACACAAAAGGTCTTGCCAGCTTGTAATATGCCCAGTGGATGTGGTTGTTCCCATGGCTTCAGTCAACTGTCTGTCATTTGTTCTCTTACACTCCCTGACCACATGGCTGGATCTTCCTTCCAGAGAAGAATAACTGATGGGTCTCCATTGGATATCAGGCCCCTTTCCCTGATACAGTTTGTCCCTTAGTGACTTGGGGTTTTAACTACCCCACTGATGGTACAAACCCCAGTGTGCAGTTTTGGAAGATGTTTTTCATATGTGACAAGCAGAGCCAAGCCTGATGCTGAGGCTCCCTCACTTTTTTAGCTCCTAAGGGAAAGGAAGCTCAAACTCCCAGCTTCTAGTGCTTGCCAAGATGACATATATCCAGAATACTTTATTCTCTTAGATTCAGATGCCTCCAGGCCTGTATGAATACAATTTCTATTGCTACAACAGAAAGTCTGAGTCTGGCTACTTGATAAAGAAAAATAACTTAATTAACTCACAGTTCCGAGACTCAAGAGCATGGTACCAACATCTACTCAATTCTGGTGAGGTCCTCACAGCAGATGGCATCGCAATGATGGAAGTGCATATGAAAGAGATCACATGATGAGACAGGAAGCCAGGGGGCAGGAAGGGGCCAGTCCTGCTCTTTTATAACAACTCACACTGGAAGAACTAACTCACAGAGACCTAATTATCTCCCACTAGGACCCACCTCTTAGAGATTCCACTCCCTTTTAATACCACATTGAGGACCAGTGTGAACTCTGTGGGTGGGGGGGACCACATTCAAGTGACAGCAGAGCCTGAGGGCCAGGCTTGTGGGGAACTGGGGCACACAGCCCCTCCCTCCAGTGGTTGATGTGGGAAAAACAAAACAAAACAAAACAAAACAAAAAACAAGCTCATGCAAACAGGTCACCTAATTTTTCCAGAGAAACTGGATATTCAAGTTTTCAGATGAAAACTCATTAAAATATTAGAAATTAAATTAATAAATTTAATGTGGACAAAACAAAATTCAAACCATAGGCTAGATTTGGCTCTGGTTTTAAGCCTCTGCTTAAACTAATCCACATTGTCATGTGACAGATGTTCAATGTTGCTGCTCCCTGTGACGTATTTGCATCTTTATGGGGGCCTTGTGTCCCAACTTAGCACTGGTGGTAGACATAATGGGTGACTGAGGGGAAGATGCTTTTGGTCACAGCACATGGAAGGAAAGCCACCTATCCCACCTGCAAGCAAGACTGCCTAAATACCCCACCGCAGTCATATAGTTCAGACGTCTCTACCTAGGGAGCCAACTCCTTAGCTTAGCATGTGTGGTGGCAGAATGTGAGCAGGTGGGAGCCCAGAGGCCTCTTGGATCACCCTGACCTGCTTCAGCAAGAAAGAAAGTGAAGTGGCTTGGGAGGCTGAGGCAGGAGGATTGCGAGTTCAAAGCCAGTCTCAGCAAAAGTGAGGCACTAAGCAACTCAATGAGACCCTGTCTCTAAATAAAATACAAAATAAGGCTAGGGATGTGGCTCAGTGGTTGAATGCCCCTGAGTTCAATCCCCAGTCCCCTCCCCACCAAAAAAAGAAAAAGGAATAAAAAAAAAAGAAAGAAAGAAAAAGGAAAAGAAAAAAAGAAAGTGAAAGTCACATGGGGTAAGGTCTTACGTGAGGTCACTCAGCTTCTTTGTGACTTGGTTGGAGCAATAGTGCAGTCTCCCAATCACTGGTTCTATTTCCTTTCTCTTTTCCAAGAGCTTCCATTTTGAGCTACACAATAACTGTCCTTGCTTCAGCCCAAACACATTCTCCTGAGAAGCAGTAAACCTCTGAGTCACAGGGAGTCCAAGCCACTGAGAAAGGAAGGAAAATGGATGAGTGGCCAGGGCTGTGGTCTGCTATTTGTGGCTGAAGTCAAGATCAGAACCAGCAGAACAGCGCCTCTCAGGAATTCTTATACAAACCTGCCCCTCTGTGTAGTCTTCAACTGATGGCCTCCTGTTTTCTGCACTTGAGAAGCAACTTCTCTTTTACCTTTAGAAAAAGATGGTGAAATGTGAAATGGGTGAAATAACTTGTCCAGATTAAGAATGCAGTGGGAGAAGGCACTGTAAAGAATGGGGGATAGAATTTGGTTTGGCTCCTCATTCCTGCCTCCACTTTTCCAAGGCTCAGACAAACCCTACCCAGAAGAAACCTTAGGGACAGGGGACCTTAGCATGCTACAGACATCCAAGCTGTCCACAGAGAGAATCTCCATGGTGATGGCAACTCGGTAAGCAGGGACCCATGTTGTAGCAAGGGCACATCTCCTTCCACAGCTTCTGAGGACATCAAACACCACCACACTTCAGTATTTAATCTCTCACAAAAGCTGTTTATGGTTCTATGTATTCCTCTTCATGAACATTATACCTTAATTTTATTAGCTTTTTCAGAGAATTCAAACAGATTAAAGAGGCTCAATTTTCCCTTGGAGAAGTCATGCTGATATAATTAGTTAGTGTTTGTAAAGCCATTTTGAAGAGGGAAAGTGCCACAAAGTGCCAAGGGGTAGGGTTAGGAGTCCATCAACACACTGTATGAAAACCCTTCCCATCCATAAATGCCATCCTCCCATCTCACTGCAGGTGTGGCCCAGCTCCAATCACTGCTTCATTCCACCAAGAGTATTTCTGCCTTCTTTTGGGTTCCTTTGGGTTCCAGGGCTACTTACATCTGTCTGTGGCTCTGTGACCACAAGTCTCCACTTCTCTTACAGCTGAGAGTCTTCCAACTTTCTTTTTTCCCTATGCAAATATTTGTGAGTACCCATCATGCACTTTCTCTTTTCCTGTCTGAGTTAATGATGTTGCTGAGCGCCCTTGAAGGAATCATTTCCTCTCTCTGCTTTCTCCATCCCTTTGCCTTTGTTGCAAGGGAGCTCCCACAAAATCTCTGGGGATAAAAACACACTCGTGTTCAGTTCTGTCTTCCTGGATTACACCCCTCGCCTTGGCCAGCTTTAAGTGGTGCAGGAAGGAAAGTCAAGTTGCCTGCACTGCCTTCCACATGGTAGGGTTCTGCCTTCACAATTACGGTGACTTCTCCCTTATTGTAGAGGAGGAAGGTAGGACACAGATGTAATTTTTTCTGTGTTTGTTTTATATTAAAATGTTTCTCCAGCATTATATGTGTCTTCTCAAATGAAATGTAATTTAATCTCGAGGGTCATCTTCCTGCATATCAATCATCACCTTGCATTCTAATGCATTCATGCCCTCAAGAGCTCTTGAGGTTGTCATTACTTGCATCCAAGCAAAGTGACCCTGGAGAGCAATGCTTTTGGAGTTACTTGGTTTGTTTTCTGTTCCTCCCAAAGGTCTGCTGTTGGTGAACATTTCCACTGTCTTCAGTGTTCCTGCTTCAACCTGTTCTTTCCCCTCCCATTTGCTGTCTCTCATCTTCTGCCAGCTGAGAAACAGGAGAACTACATTAGGTAGCACTAGGTAAAAATAAGCATAAACAGGCTTTGAATGCGGAACTGAGAGGATCCCATGGGAGCAAATGACCCAAGTTGAAATGTACAGCGTGTGATACACAGGCTTTAACCACTCAGTGGCCCCATCTTCTTCCTTTTGCAGTTGTGGCTTCTTCTGAATGAGGTGACTTGTGTAGAAAAAGTGGCTTTGGGACAAGCAATCCTGCACCTTGAATAAAGGCACTTCACAGTTTTGATGCGGGGAGTTCTTAGAGACTTGCATAGCGTAGGAGTCCCTAGATGCTTGTAGAATAAATGGCTCCAGCAGCTTTTCAGGCAGGGAGGGATTCTAGAAAATGATGGGTTTAAAGTTGCTTTGAAACACAAATGCACTCTTGTTAGAAAGATACAAATTTATAAGCCAGGTTTCCAGGAAATCTCAAAGTTCTTTGTGACCCAGAAAATGTAATAAAATTACCTTTTTTTTTTCCTTCTCCCAGAAATCTTCACTTGGTGAATTTCAAATTGCCAAACAACCACCTGTTGTCATTTTCCATTCACCAACCTAAGTTTTCGCGTATTTACAATTTCTTAAAAGTGAGAGCAAAACATGCTCATTTGCATTTTTTTTTCTTTTTCAAAAAAAGAAAATTCAGAGCTCTGTACCCATTTCCCAGTGAGATGCCCCCTTTCAATTTTCAGGAAGAGAAAGGTCTTGGCAAGACTACCTTTTCATTTCCAGCTCTAACACTTTTATGCTCTTAAATTGTAAGACTGACATTTTAAATCTTTTATTAGTCCACCCTGTGCTGGGTAATATCTAAAATAGGGAAAGAACCAAAATAAATTTACAAGTTATTCTTTGGAATTTGGTTATTCTGTAGCAGGTGCTAGAGTTCATTGCTTATGCTAATAGATTTTAGTGCCAGATGGTCCTGGGTTTACATCCATGCTGTACTGCTTCCTAGCTGGGACACCATGGATAAGTTGTTTAGCATTTCTGAGCCTCAGTTTCTCATCCATAATACGGGTGTTTCAGTTACAAACCCATCAAAATCTTAGTAGCTTGAAACAACAACCACTACATTTTTTTTTTTTTTTAAAGTTCTGCAGTCAGGACAGGGCTCAGCATGGATGGTTCATCTCAGCCTCACCTGATATTGTTTGGAGCCCTCTTAAGGCCATGCAGGGGGAAGTTCAACTGGGGCTGGAACTTGCAGATCAAGATGGCCTCACTTGCATGGCTGGAAGTTGGTATTATTAGGCAGAGCTCTTCATTTTTCCATGTAGACTCTTTTCCTCTAGGAGTCAAGGCTGCCTACCTTATAGCAGAAAAACTGGACTCTATGAGGAACAGAATCTCCCTGACCTGTTTAAGCCGAGACCCAGAAATAGCATGAGGTCACTTCCAACTCATTTTATTGATCAAAGCATGTTCCAAAGCTTTTCCATTTCTCCCATCAAGAACTACAAGCTATTTACCCTCTGCCAAATTCAGCAAAGGGAAAATAGCTTGTAGATTTTAATGGGAGGAATGGAAAAGAATGATTAGCTATTCTTAATCCAAAATAGTAGGGATACATAACTTTTCTTTTTCTCCAAGAGTTGTTAAAAGAGTTAAATAAGATAATAGCAGTCAATACTTAATAATTACTAGGTTTCTTATCACTGTTGTACAATATTGAATCGGCAGGAAGCCAGTAAGCTTTGCCACCTACAACCTGGACCAGTCAGTACCCTGCCTGGCTCTTGGTTCCTTTATGGTATCTCTGATTCTAGGTTCTATCTATACAGGACTGGTCCCATAGGAGTACCCAGATAAAAGCATTAATAGCAAGTATTTATTGAAAGTGCTCGCTATGTGCCAGGTACTATTCTAAGCATTTTACTTATGTTGCATGGCAGCCTCATAGGTAATAGAGGTAAGCTTATTTTGCAGATAGGGTACTGAGGCATGGAAAAGAACATAACCTGCCTAAAAACTCATACCTAGCAAGTAATGGAGCTGGGATGCAAATATATATGTGTGTACATATATATATATGTTTGTGTATATATATTCAAATATATAATATATAATTATATATAATATATAATATACATGTATATAATGTATATATACATTATATATTATATATATTATATTAGATATATAATATTATATATATTAAATATTATATATATATAAATAAAAATGGCAGTGTGGCTGACTCCAGAACCCACATTTGTTTGGTTTATTGAACAACTGAGCCTATAGAATTAGTGAGCTGTATCACTTGATGGCCCTTTAAAATTATATGATGCTTCATATGCAAAATATATAAATAACTGATAGAACTTAGCTTCTTGGTACAAATGGCAAAGTTGAGAAATGGAGTCCAATGGGATTGCTTAGAATCATTCAGAATTTAGCTCTCTACACATTGGCTAATAACCTCTTTAGCTGAAAGGGGGAAGTACTATTTGGATGTCTGACTACATTTTCATAGCCATATGAAATGTATATGCTGAATATACATTTGGATAGTCAACATTGTTTTTTATTTCAGTAACTTCTCCAGTACCCCAACTATTTTCAGCAAAATAGAAATAATAATAGTTAGATAATTCACCACCATCGGCATCTATGATGGGAGATGAATGTCTGTATCAAAGCCAGGTATTCCTACTTTTAATTAATCATCACCATCAGGTACCCTGAGTCACTGTTAGACTTAATTTCTGGTTGTATCATCCCCTCTGATGCAGTTCTTTTTAAAATGGTGTCTCAGACATTAAGTATGATGTCCCCAAACCACTCACAGTCTAAGAGGATCTTGGATTTTCTGCCAACGTGTTTTACCTCCTATTTCCTTCTGGGATAAAAAGGTAAGCACTCTGCACCATCTTGAATCCTGCCTTTTGGGGCCATGAAGCAAGTGGGCAGAGGCAGGAAACGTGCAGAGCAGACCAGGGCTCAGACTGTGATTTAATTCATTACATGGCATCATTTCACCCAATCTCAAAGAGCAAATTCATCCTGTTTGGGCTTTTGGAAGCTGGATGGACGGGATTGTAGCACTGAGGCCCCCACTAACTAGTTGCCTAATCCTTAACAAGTTGCTTTGTCTTTCCAGTTTCATTTTCCTCATCTGTCAAGTCAGATGAAGGTTATGGAATAGATGATCTCTAAAAATCCTTCCAGCTCTACAGTTCTATTCTGGGTCTGTCTGCACCTGCAGACAGTGATGTGGGGGTAGGAAGGGCACTGGGGAGGGAGGCAATTTCATCAAGAGAATAAAATACTTTCACCTGGAGCAGCCCTGCGAGCTCATGTGCACTGAGCAGTACAGGCCCTCAGATGATCCAAATAATCAACTGAGTTCCCTCCTTTCTTTGCCAGTGGACACGCAGCTTTAGTTTTTCTGGGAGCAGCAGCTGCTTTTCTGAAATTTCCATCCCAGGGCTTCTGTCCTCCACTGTGTCCTCTCAGAAACCTGTCATGGTTTTTCTGGATGGATGCCCACAGAATTTTAATCCAGTCACACACACACACACACACACACACACACGTGCACGCACACACGCGTGCATGTGAACACACACAAAAGAGGAGGAAAGAAAGAAAAAAGGGAAAACTGAAAGGGAGAATAAAAAGTACTGCGGGTAACAAAAGGTGAAACCAGGTTATGGGATGAGCAGTTCTTATTTAGTTTGGTTACTTCATGGGCTTGGAACCTAAAGGGGCATTGGTCAGCAGTACCATTTGTGCTGCCAACCTGAAATCATGCCTTCCCTTAGTTGACAGCGTTGTCCTGGAAGATGTAGAGGGAAGCCTATATGTTTCAGGGGCCTCCCTGAGTCCTGATCCGGGTCCTAACATCTCCAGACTCTTGGTAAAGTCTGCTTAATCAAACCAGATGTTTTTTCAGAGGTTCCCATTTTCTTCCCTTCCCCAATATGCATTTCACTTCCAATGTGTGTGTGTGTGTGGGGGGGTGCCCCTGACCCCAACTTTAACAGGTACAGTTCTTCCACTTTAACTTACAGGAAGATCACCTAGAAATGCAAATTCTTGGACACTGCTCTCAGGCAATTCATCCAGCAAGTAGGAGACCCAGGAAACTGAACTTCACTCCACTCCAGATTAGCTTGATACAGAAGGGTGATAGACACCTAAGAATGTTCATGGCTAGAAGTAAACAGCATGATCAGAAACAAGAATTTCATATTTCCACATCTATTTCATGTTGTCTGGACACAACAGATGAAATTTGCAGTCTAATAATCAGAATTCCTGGCATTAACATTGTCATTGCTCTGTGCGTCTTTGATATACACCATGAGCACCTGGAAATTTGGAAAACTCAAAGAAGGGGCATGCTTGAAGTTGAGAGAGAGAGAGAGAGAGAGAGAGAGAGAGAGAGAGAGAGAGAGAGAGAAGGAAAGAAAGAAAGAAAGAAAGAAAGAAAGAAAGAAAGAAAGAAAGAAAGAAAGAAAGAAAGAAAGAAAGAAAGAAAAGGGAGAGAGGCAGGCCGGCCCCAGGGGCTGGTGAAGAGCATGAATAGCTTTGAGATCAGACAAGCAGAGTTCAAATTCTGAATTTACTAACCTTGTGACTTGTGCAAGTTATTAATCTCTGAGTTTCCATTCTTTTGTCCATAAAACTGGGGTATTGCTACCTCCCGGAGGAAGGGACTGTGCACCCTAAGTGAGTGCTCAGTAAGGAGTTCCAACTTGTAACAAAGTATGCCACTATTATCCCTTACAAGAGAGGAAGAGCAGGGATCTCCAAAACCCAACCTGAAATTTGCCTTTGGGATTTGGCCAGTTAGGTCACTACTGCTTGCCATGCGTGGGTGGGTGGCGGCGTCCTTCCTATAGGTCACAGTTTGCTCCCCAGATGCCTCCTCCCCACAAACCTAAAAGAAATGGTGGGATGGGCTATTTTTATTTAAAAACCGGGTGCCACAGGTGTCCGCCTGGGATTTGCATGCTGCAGAGGCCTTCCAGGAAAGGAAGCCGGGAGGCCGCAGGGCCGTCCGGCTGGGAACCTTTTTGGTAGAGGCGGTACCTTTTGGTCGAGGCGGTAGTTTGGGACCCTACGGGGCACACAGGGCTCCTAAGTGGGGGAGGGGAACCCTACATCCTCCTGCGCACCCCACCAGCGGCTGTGGGGTCCCACTTTCACTCCCACCCCCGACCTAGTGGCAGGGTAGGTAGGGCCCTCGGGCGGGGATTCAGGACCCCCAGCCCCGCCTTCAGGAGCTGCAGGGAACCGTGACCCCCATGCGAGCACCTGAGCACCTGAGTCCCCAAGACGCTCACTGGAGACGCGGTAATGGGAGCCCTAACCCCGCGGCCGCACTTGGGGCTGCTCAGTCCGCAGGGGCGTGAATCCCTGGGGGCCTCCAGGCGCCAACCTGGGTGTTTGAGCCTTACAGGAAGTAACCCGAAAGTTGGCAGGATTTTGTCAACTCCCCACTCTAGGTTTTCAGAACGCGGCTTCCGCGATGACCCTTCCTCCTCTCCACTGGCCTGCCGGGGGACAGCCAGCCATCAAAGGCACTTTTCCTGGGGCCTCGGGGTAGGCGTCGGGCCTTGAGCGCAGCGCTGGCGGCGAGGAGGACCGAAGGGTCCTCAGTCCGCTGGGGACCTGGGAAACCCGCCGCCCAGTGGAGAGCAGCTCAGCATGTCCCTCCCGCGGCCCCAGCAATAGGAAATAAGAGCCCGAGGTCTGCCTGCAGGGCCACAGACGCCCTCCGGAACCCCCTGAGCGTGGGCTGTGCTAAGGGACTGCGGGCTGGGGGTGGCGGGGACGCACGACCCCGCTCCGGCCGCCCCCTCCTGGCCCGGGGGTTTGGTGGGGTCCCGCGCGGCGGCGGCGGAGACCGGGAGGCGGTGGCGGGACGGTGGGGCGGGCGGGGAGCGCCGCAGCCCCTCGGGGCCGCCACACACACCGGCAGCCCTCCCCGCTCCCTCGCCGCCTCCCACCCGCTCGCCGCGACCCCCGCCCCCAGCCCCCGCCCCTCCCCCGCCCGCCTCCGCCCCATTCTTGGAATTGTGTGGAAAAATTCTCAGCCAAACCTCCCACCTCTCCTCTCCCCCACCCCCTTTTAAAAGCCCCCTTTCCTCCGCGGCCCCTGCACTCTTTGTGAATGAGGGCAGGGAACACGGCCCTTCCCCCGCCCAGGAGCCACGCCAGACCGCCGCACTCAGAGGACTGTTTGTTAATAGTCCAATTAGATAATTGCCATCTTTCACTCCTTTTGCTCCGCATTTCCCATAAAGGAATGAATGGGGAGAGCGGCGTGGAGAGGGCTTCTGCCCCGGCAAGGTGACGAGAAGGGCTGGAGCATGCTCCTTGCACAAGGCCATGCGCTTGAATTGAATCATTGTAGCCTAATCAATGCTCTTATTGGATTACTGGCTGTTGCTTTTCTCAAAGATATTGTAGCAGAGACAATGAAATAGCTAGGGGAAAACTTTTTTTTTTTTTTTGAAGCAGATCTCACAGTTGAGATTTTCTCTGCTCTCTCTCCCTCTCCCCCTCTCTCTCCTGCTGGACTCAGAGCACAAAGCTGCCCTTTGAATGGGCTGCCTCCGGGCTGCTGGAGGTGCAGGCATGAAAAAATCCAACTGGAACTAAATGAAGAGAGGTGGCAGTTTAAGATGGCTGTCAGCGTCGAGGTGTGTTAAGGAGTCGCTTGGGGAGAAAGCTTGGCTTTCTTGAGTGTGGGGGATATACTTTTGGGGGAAACTTTCTCTCCTCCCCTGCTCTCTCCACCCAGAGGCAACTGCTTTCTTCTGCTGCAGGGTGTGTGAGGGGCATTTTCCCTCCCCCTCCACCCTCATTCAGCGCTATCTGGCGGGTGTGGAGAAAACCCCTCTAGCCAGTATGTGAACAGGAGGGTCAAAGGCAAAGGGAAAGTTAATAATGCCTGCTAATGGTACTAACAATTCAGGATGAATCTTGTCAAAAGTTTTTCTGGAAGTGTAGGTCTTTGATTGTGTGTTTCCTGAAAGCAAGACCAATCATTTCCGTTTATTCACTGGCTAAACCTCTACTTGATTGGGGACAAGGACAGAAACCATCCATTACGATCTGATATATTATCCAAACAATTTAGTGTATTCATGAGGTAACCGAAACGTGGGGGCTGCGAAATTACCCGTAATCAATTGCAACAGCGAGTGTGCGTCCCCCCGGGTGTCGGACAACTACAACTCGCCGTCTCAGTAACAGGCGGGAGCCGCAGCATTTCGGAGTTGCGCTGTTCGCTACCTGATCGCCAGGCTGGGGACATTGGACGTGCTCAGAAGACGCGGGCGCTGACGAAGCGGCCTCGCCGCGGCTGCACCGGGATCCTGGACCAGACCCGCCGCCTCTCTGAGAGCGCGCCACTCTTCCGTCGCCGGTGACCCGCTGGCGGCCGCCGAAGCCGCCCCGCGGGGACATTCATTCTTGCCGCTTGCCTCTCGCCAGACTGAGCTTAGAGGCTGCGTTGTAGGGGTTTTGTCCCCCTTTGCTTTTTTTTTTTCTTCTTCTTTTTTCTTTCTTTTTTTATTATTCCTTTTTTCCCCTCTGTGTTTTGCCTATGTTCGGGAAACCAGACAAAATGGACGTCCGGTGCCACTCGGACACCGAGGCCGCCCGGGTCTCGAAGAACACGCATAAGGAGAGCCGGGAGATCAAGGGCGCAGAGGGGAACCTCCCGGCCGCCTTCCTCAAGGAGCCGCAGGGCGCCTTTTCGGCGTCGGGCGCTGCGGAAGATTGTAACAAAAGTAAATCCAATTCCGCAGCGGACCCGGATTACTGCCGCCGGATCCTGGTCCGAGGTAGGGATGGCCAGAGCTGTTGGGCGCGTTCTTTGGGGGCGACTCCAGGGCCCAAGCTGCGCGCCGCCGGGGAGGGGTGGCTGGCTGGGACTTCGGAGAAAGTTGCTGGCCCTCCCCTGCCAGGGTGCGGCCAGCCGCTTGGGACTGGAGCGTGGGGCTCGCCGGCGCGCTCTCCAAGGGCCTCGGCCCTCCAAGCTCAGAGGGGCCCCGCCGGCCAGGTTGCCGGGAGAGCGGAGGGGATGCGCGGACGAAGCCGGCCACCAGGCTGCGGCCTCCGACCTGGGAACTCCGGGAGGTCGTGCGCGCGCCCTAGGAGCTGGAGGACCTGCAGGGAGATGGCCTGCGGGCTCCTGCGCCCTGGAAGGCTGAGTACACCCCAGGGAGCGCCGGCTTCGGCCCGGCCAGTTGGAGCGCTGGGCCGAGGGCCTTGGTGCTGCGCTCCGGGCCTGGTCGCCGCTGCTTGAAGAAACCGCCGAGCTGGGTCGCGGGGCTGCGGATGCCGGCTTACTGCTTGGTTCGGCCTCACTTGGGGCGCAGCGTGCGCTCAGTCCGGGCAGCGGCGGCAGCGAAGCCGGGCCTCGGGCCGGCGCCGCCCCCGCCAGCAGAGAGCCAGGCCGGGATTCCCTCCCTCCTCCTTCCGCCGCCCGGACTCGGAAGGGCAAGAAACCCGGGGTGGGGGCGGGAACCTCTGGAGCGCAGGCTGGTCAACCGCCTGATGCCCACAGGACCAGGGCTGGTCAGTGAAGGCACCCTCAGGCTACAGGGAACCCGGGTCGCGCCGCGGAGGTCCCCTAGGCCGGAAGGAACATAAGTCTATTTGGAATTGATTTCCACCCTCCCCCCTTGTCTGGAGGGCTCTACAGAGTCAAAGTCTGGTCCCTCCTCTTATCAGCGGTGTGGAGTTAGCTCCTTAGCCCCCATAAACATATGGTGCCTTTGATTCCCGGCTGTGGCCGCACCCTCACCCCCGGCAGACTGCGGGGAACTGGGTCCTCTAGCCAGCTCTGGCTAAGGAGGTGGAAGAAGAGGGAAGGGTTCTTGCTGGCTGACATCTCCCCTTCCCCAGATGCCAAGGGGTCCATCCGAGAGATCATCCTGCCCAAGGGCTTGGACCTGGACCGGCCCAAGAGGACACGCACGTCCTTCACGGCGGAGCAGCTCTACCGGCTGGAGATGGAGTTCCAGCGCTGCCAGTATGTGGTAGGCCGGGAGAGGACAGAGCTCGCCCGGCAGCTCAACCTCTCCGAAACCCAGGTACCGGGCGGCGGGTTGCGCGCTGTTCTGCAACAGGCTCCCTCCCATCCACACCCCAGCTTGTTCTTTCCCACTAGCCAATTTGGCTTTGAGCAGAACCTCCCAGGGAAAGTGGAGGAGCTGGGCGGATGGGAGAGAAAGGGCAGAGGCTTCCTCCCCTTCCACAAGTCGTCCCTTTCCCTCTGCATCCTCAAATCTTGTGTACCTTGGCCTGGCCCAGGCAGCACCAAATCTTGTCCATTAGGAATTCTTATTGGTTCCCAGACTTAAGAATTTGTGGCTTACTTCTACTCTATAAAAATGGACTTTCTGCCTATTTGGGCGCCCCATTTTGATCAGATTTCCAGTCACCCCCCCCTTGGTGTCAGGGGCTTTACACAACTCTCAAACCCATTTTGCAGAAAGTGAGATTAGAAAGGTGTGCAACTCCCAGAGACCTGCCTGTGCAAATTTTTCTGTCCTGTCCCTTAAAGAAGGCGTCCTCTAGGTTTGCTCTGGACACAGTCTTGAAAACCACTGTGAGTTGCTGGGAGGCTCTGTCTGCTGTGCCAGTGTGGGAAGATCTAGGGTCCAGGGAGCCAGCACTGCTGAATGTGCTTTAGGTCTCCTCCTTTACATTAAATCCTTATGTTGTCCCTGAAGCTGGTCTTGTGAACTCTGGGCCCAGAATCACTGTGGAGCTGAGAGCTTTGTCCTGCAAAGGCCATTTGGGGACTGACCTGGGCATGCCACCCGCCTAACCTAGTAAGACAGCCTTCTTTCTGATGACAAATCCTTTCTCTATGTCCAGCTCTGAAGCAGGTGGGGAGCAGGCCTAAAAGGCCTGGAATCTGGGAGGAACTCTGAGGACTGAGGATAGAATAGATGGGATGTTCTTGTAGAGTTTGAATGGGCATCATAGCTTTTCTTAAGCTAGACAGGATAGCCTTTCCATATAGCTGCTACATTCCATTCTAAATAACCACTCTGCCAGAGAGGAGCAGAAGGAGAGGAAGTGAGATGGGAGGTGGGTAGTAGTCTATCTCAGTCTCTGGTCTTCCTCCCATGATTCCAAAGTTCATGATGTAGAGCAGCCAGAATGATAAGAGTATCATCACACCCTCCAACCCGGCTGGCAATGAGAGGAAGTGGAGAAAGTTTGGCCTGTAAAGTACATCTTTGCACAAATTATTTCTCCTACAGCCCCCTTTCCTGCTTGCTGTTTGCTCATGGTCAAGTCTTACCCTAAAAAGCAGGCCTTGTAGCACTTGTGGAGCTAAATTTGAGCGCCCAGGGCCAGGGGCCTGGTCCAGGAAGCCTAAGAAACATTCCTCCCATTCTCCCAGCTTCCCGCACAGCACTGCATGCTTAAGGCCTCACACTATCTACCGGAAATTCGGGCTCTCAGGCCGAACTGATGCACACGTGTGTGAGCCCCCAATCCTGCTGGGAGTAGGGCGGCAGCCCAGTGAAAATCCCTTCTAGTTGTGGACGTTTTTATCACTTTGTTTTTTTGTAAACGGCGCCTGCCGGGCCTGTTTCCATGACCCGGAAGCGCAGCCCAATGGAGCTGTGTCCCCCTCGTGGTGGCGCCAGCTTCCCCAGCAGCTCGGGTGCCCGGACCTCTCGGGCTTCGGGGTGGGGCTGTGGCTAGGGCTGGGGCAGGGGGAGGGCCCCAGGAGCCCTCGCGCCCCGGGAGCCCGCTCCCTTTGACGCTCATCTTCCCTGCCCCTCTCTCCCACCCTCTCCGCGTCCCCGCGCGCAGGTGAAGGTCTGGTTCCAGAACAGGCGCACCAAGCAGAAGAAGGACCAGGGCAAGGACTCGGAGCTGCGCTCGGTGGTATCGGAGACCGCGGCCACGTGCAGCGTGCTGCGGCTGCTGGAGCAGGGCCGCCTGCTGTCGCCGCCTGGCCTGCCCGCGCTGCTGCCACCGTGTGCCACCGGCGCTCTCGGGTCCGCGCTGCGCGGGCCTAGCTTACCCGCCCTGGGCGCGGGCGCCGCCGCGGGCTCGGCAGCCGCCGCAGCCGCCGCCGCCCCGGGCCCCGCGGGCGCCACATCTCAGCACCCGCCGGCTGTGGGCGGCGCTCCCGGGCCCGGGCCCGCCGGGCCGGGGGGACTGCACGCAGGAGCGCCGGCCGCGGGCCACGGCCTCTTCAGTCTGCCGGTGCCCTCGCTGCTTGGCTCTGTCGCCAGCCGCCTGTCCTCAGCCCCATTGACAATGGCTGGTTCGCTAGCCGGGAATTTGCAAGAACTCTCCGCCCGGTATCTGAGCTCCTCGGCCTTCGAGCCTTACTCCCGGACCAACAATAAAGAAGGGGCCGAGAAAAAAGCGCTGGACTGATTTTAAGTGTTTCCCTGTATTTATATTTATAGTATCTATTGTGGTGATTATTTATGGACTCAAGCGCGTTAGGCGCCCAGGGCTCCTGCTCAGGCCTCCTGGCTCCCACCAGGCCTCTGACAGCTCATCCATCCCACCGGGCTCTGCTACCAATTTCATCTCACTTAGGCTTTTTTCCCCCTCTACCTTTCTTCCCTGTTCCCGCCCCTCAAACTTCTTTCTGAATCCAGGAGTGATCCAAAGAATTGGGGAAAATGCCCGAATTAGTCAACCAATGCCCCGCCCTGGAGGGAAGAGACTGGTTTTAAGTCCACCGCACAGGACACCTGGTCTAGATCGGGCTGCTGCCGCCGAGCGAATTATTCCTATGAATATTTGAAAGAGGAAATCTGCACGCAAATGAAAAAGCTTACAGGTTTCTTTAGACCAAAAAAGGAGGACGCTCCTTCCTCTTGCCAGAGAAAGTAGGGCTTTTGGAAGTCCTTGGGCCCCACTTTGCAAACCTCTTTGGATAGTCGTGCACACTCAGCTTCCTGGCGAGACACATCCTGCAGGGTTTTCTCCCCTTTAGGAAAACTCCAATCACAGTCTCCCCTAACCGCAGGAAACAATAAACAGAGCATCGTGGTAGGCATGGTCTTAACAAATTTAATCTAATCAGCAATAAAGAATAATTACTACGTAAAACCAGATGAAGTCGAACCAGTTTTTAAATACTGATAATAATGGCGTTTGGAAGGGGCAAGAAAATTCAGGATAGGAAATGCGCTATGGGGCAATGCAAAATTAAAGTTCCGGGTGTTGTGATTTTTAAACAAAAATTTGGGAGTGGGGGAAGCAAAAGAAAAGTAAACGCCGCTAATGAAAGAAAATTTAGAATCTTTTCTCCAAGGCTGTTCGGGGCGGTGGCCGACAGCTTCCCGCTCCTCTGGGAGAGAGCAGTAGCCTGGCCACCAGCGCTTCACCCCACCGTCTCCCAGACGCGTGGCTCAGGGCAGAATTGCTGGGTTTGGAAACGAATCAACACCCATTGCCTCCTCCGTCAGACTCTCCGGCTCACGAAACCTTTCAATCCTGGCACGCAGGAAACGCCTGGATTTCAGAGCAGATCTTTGCGGAAGGGCAGGTAGGGACGCAGCCCGGATCGCCGGGTGGTCTGGCCTCCTCTGTCCGTAATCTCCTTGTCCAGATGCCTCCCTGCGTGGCTGAGAGGAAAGACATCCCCTCCCGCACCCGAACCCCAGGGTTTCAATGGTCCCAAATCAGAACCGTGACCGCCAGGCGCTGGCGCGGCCTCACCCCTCAGCCCGCGCAGCAGCGACAGTCCCCACAGTCACAGCCACCCGCATTTTAACCAAAATCACAGACCCAGACCGCGAGTTGCCGCAGTGTCTAGAATGTATTCATCCATCCGAAGCGAACGCAAAACATTTTTAAAATAGTAACTTTATTGTAAATTATTTACGTCGGAAGCTTCCCTTTTTTTTTTCTTTCTTTTCTTTTCTTTTCTTTTTTCTTTCTTCCCCCCTCCCTTAGGCAAATAGTGAAGAAAATAATGAACGTTTCAAACGCGGGTAGGTGTCACTGAATCCTGGCTACTAACTTTGTTCTGAATGTTTTGGATATTTGGATGTTTTGTATTTATGTGGTGAGAGTGAAATATATATATCTATGACGATAAATGAGGTGTATTTTTTGTCTTATATTTGAAGGATAAAAACAAAAACAAAAAAAGGAAGAAGAAAAAGAAGACCCAGGTCTCCGCATAGGGACTCCAGGGTCGGAGGGTGTCAGTCCCTGCAGCGCGGGGGGGCCCTGCGACTGGCACCGTGAACTCCTGGGATGAGGTCTGGGGAGGAGAGTCAGAGAAGCCTGACTACAGGACCTGGTCCACTTTAATCGTCTCCTTCTTGGCTTCTGTTTTGGGTCCCTTGGATCCTACCCTTCTATCCCCAACAAGTTTCTTGGTTTATTTAGGAACTTGCCTTGGGACAACCAAAAGTTCCTGTCTCCTTAAACTGTCAGTTTCTAGAGTTTTCCAGTTGCATGTGCATTTGGAATTTTATGCAATTACGGGGCCGGGAACAGGCTAGATGTTCTTTTCTTCTGACTTAGAAAAAGTCTGTCATCAAAGAGAAACTTTGAGAGTAAGAGAATGAAATAGATATTAATTCCTGCAAGAAGACCTCTCCCTCTGCTTAGTCCTTGGACTTAAGCGATGGTGCTGGATGTAGGCAGAAATCTGGGGAAGGCTGGAGGGCGCAGGAGAGTGCTCCTGGACAAACTCTCTTCCTGCGTACTGCCCGGGTTCAGAGGAGCAGCGGGTACAGCGCCCCAGCTCTGGACCTCCCTTGTGGTGTCTGCACACCTGGGTGCATCTGCATAGTCCCCTGTGTACAGTGCCAGCACCCCCACTTAGAGGCATCCAAAAGGAGACTGGCAATGTGTGGCCAGTGGAAATTTCTATGGGACTGGGACGCTGCGGGTTTGAGGTCTTGGCCTTGAGCTGGCAGTTTTGCTGAGCTCAGAGCAGCCATTCACCAACAGTTTATTTTTATTTTTGTTTGCTGCTTTTGGATCTTCCTCTCTTTCCTCTTCTTTTTCTCTCTTGAAGATGCTTCTCATTTCTACTCTTATTTCTACTCCCATCCCCTTTCCTTTCTCTCCAATGGGCTGTCTCCCCGCTCCTCCTTGGTTCTCCCCAGTGTCTCTGAGTTCTCTCTCTCTCTCTCTTTCTCTCTCTCTCTCTCTCTCTCTAACACACACACACACACACACACACACACACACACACACACAGCCTTTTGGATTTCTTCCTTCTCCTGCTTCTTCTGCCCTGGTTGCCCCAAGACTAAGGCAGTGTGTGGCTCTGGTTGCATTTTCAAGGTTGGTGACTGGGGTCCTCCAGTGGTGAGAAGGGAGGGAGAAGGTTATAATTTTATGGAACAAAAAAACAAAACCCAACTTCGGGTCCCCAAACAGCTCAGCCTCCCCTCTCAGGAGCCGGAGCCTGGGACCTTTCCAAGTGGACCTGTCTTTCTACCTCCCCCATTTCTCCCTGTGGAGAAATGGGACTGCCCATCACCTGTCACCTCTCTGTGCACACCTCCCTTTTCTCGCTGGCTTTGGTCAGAACTGCTGAGCTCTTCATCTGCCATTCAGGAAGAACAATTGTTCTTAAAGAGCCTCTTCTGCCCAGAAAAAGAATCACAATTTTAATTAGAAAACATCTGTAGACAATTCATTTAATTTTAGTGCCCATCTTGTTTCCCCTCCTTCCTGGAGGGTCCCAGAGAGCTGCCTTGGTGAGGCCGCTGGCCTCTAACTGGACACCCACAGGCCAAGGAGGAGGCAGAAAGCTTCTGTGGCAACAGCTGGCTCTGCGTGGGAGGCGGGCGGGTGGAGCTAAAAGGAGTCTCACACTTGGGACTACACAAAGCAACCTCCAAGTTGTTTCAGAGCAGAAAAGAAAAGAAATCCTCTCACCAACCCCTGTGTGTTTGGTGGTCAGGTGGGAAAGATGGGAAGTCACTTGGGGAACTGAACCAGGGCACTTGCTCATATCCACGCTTGCATTTGACTTAACCTTGAGTCAGAACCTATTCCAATTAAGTAGCATTTAGCAGCTCTCTGTGGTCTACAGATAGCATTTCACATATCCCATTCTTTTATTCCTGATGGTGGCTTTGGGAAGTCCAACCCCATTTTAAAGATCCACATACAGGATTGGAGCAAATGGTTTGCTCAAAATCACTTGGCAATTCAGCAAGATTATAAGCTCTCTATTGGTCCAGAGCGCCCCTCTTTAGGATTCTTTCTCTCTCTCTCCTTCCCCCTTCCCTCTTTCCCTCCCTCCATCTATCTCTCCCTCCCTCTCTCCTTCCCTCCCTCCCTTCTCTCCTTTCTTCCCTCCCTGCCCATGGGGTCTCACTCGGGCTATCTTTAACCTACCTGCATCCATATCTACTAACTCCCATTTCCAGCCCTCTTTCTACCAAGACGCTGCTGAGTTTCATCTGGTGCCTTTATCAAGGCATATGAGTTTCTCCCTGCCAGTCTCCCAACTTGCTCCTTCACTTCCCTCTAGAACAGCTTCTGTAAATCCCTTACCCTCTTTGGTCTTAAACTTCCTTTAAAATAAAAACAACAATACAAACTTTTTTTTTTAATTGGGGTACAACATTCATGTTGTAAGCACCCTGAGGTAAAGTACATGAAACATAAGTATACAAGTTGATGAATCTGCACACATACACACTCGTTCAATGAATTCATTTTAGCTTCTCCCACATGATGATACAGTGTCTTTTTCCTGTTTTGAAAGAGATGGCATCTTACTGGTAGCCTGTTGTTCCATAGAAGACCATTCTGGAAAGTTTTTCTAAGGTTCCCTGAAGGATTTAGAAATCACATCTCTTCCAATCCCCTGACATCTTGAGTTTAAGTGGCTAAATTAAAAACCTGATCAGAGCTTAAAAATTGCTAGAAACTTTTTGAAGATTCAATCTTAAGACCAACTGATTCAGAATCACCTGCAAATAGGTTAAAGGCAGGCTCCTAAGCCTCAACTCCACTTGAAGAATCACAAGCACTGGATTGGGACTCAGCAATGTGCATTTTAAACAAGTTTTCAAAGTGATTCTCATTTCACTAACAATTGAGAACCAGTGTACTAAATGACAAGTCCCAAAACAGCAGCTCTAGCCTCTAGCCTCCAGCCTCCAGCCTCCAGCCTCCAGCCTCCAGCACAGGGCCTGTCATTTGGCAACAATACAATAAATGCTTGTTGAACAAATGAATTCACTTTTTCTGACGTGGTTTCAAGTTTCTTGGACCACATCATACTATTGTAATTTACCACCGTTTTTATGTTAGGAAATTCTTACATTTTGCAGTCTTTTTACTGGAATATGTTTCATCTTAATGGAGCAGGAAAGAAAAGAGGGATCAACTTTGGTGGTTTCTCAGGTTTCATGGGTCTTTTTATAAATTTAACTTGGACCACTTTGCTGGACAGGCTGCTTCCTTTCAGAACTGGTGGTTTGGAGAGGAAAGGGGATGAGTCTCCAGGTTTGCTGAAAGGGACTCAGATGCACCACTCTTTTGGTTGGAAGCTGGCATGTAGTGGAAATGGAAGCAGAAAATCGCTTGGGTAGTCTCTGATTTATAGTCAATATGAAATGTATCCTTCATTTAGAAGCATATTTGCTTAACTTCTTACCCCCAAACAGAATAATAATACTGTACTCTATGTGGTAGTGCTGTATCAATTCTTAGAAATAAATCACATCATATATATGGACTTCATATGCATATATAAAAGCTTCACATGAAAATACAAAACTTCACATGAACTTTTTCATATAAAAAGCTTGCTAAGCAGGTAGAAATATATATTGCAACAACATACGAATTTATACACCCGTACACATTCCTCTGTATCTCACAAGGCTAAGGATGCTTGTTTGGTGCACAGAGGAAAAGCAATTCATCTTAACGAGTACTAGTTGGGGGCTCTGGAGTCACAGTAACTTGGGTTCAAATCCCAGATCCACCACTCAGATACACTGAGCATAATCTCAGATACATCACCTGCTGCTCAATGCCTATTCCCATGTAAGTCAAATGAAAATGACCATGGCACCTTCTGCCTAGAATTGTCATGAGTATTTAAATGGATAAGACATGCAGAGCATCTAGCACAAGCCTAGTATAGACCCTCAAATGTTATTTATTGTAAGATTGTAACAGTGTGGCAACTGATGATCTGAGACTCTCTCTGGACCTTGGTTTCCCCATCTGTGGAATGAGGCGGTTGGCCAAAAGTCTTATCTTGAAGAAACTTTTGGAATATGGTTGAGCCAGTCATGATGGAATTTACTCCCCTTGCCTTTAGACTGGGTATCACAACCATTAGTAAGCACAGCGTTTTGTTTTGTTTTGTTTTGTTTTACTAAAATGATAAATTATTATTTTAATGACTTGTCAGACAGGCCTCAGGCTGTCAGTTATTAGACCATTCTTAGTCCTTTGGGGATTGCTTCATTTGAAGAGAGCCACGTTGCCCAAGGTCATGTCCCACTTCTAGGACAGTTTCCAATGACTGATAGACTTGGGGAAAAGCCTTGCATCCTGAATTTGGATAGCCTTACTGGGTCACCCCATCTTCCAAACTCCATGAAGTGTGGGTGGGCGGAGGTTTCAGTTGAGACCCCAGTGCGGTGTGACTTCTCTCCCTTGCTACTTCCTTCCTCTCCCTTCCACAGCTGTTGGAGTGAAGCACTCCATAACAAACTCCTGAGTGCTAATCTCCTTGCTTCTTGGGGAAGCCATATTGAATGAAATAGTATGGAAAGAGCATGTAAGTGGTGCAAGCAGGGAGGAAGCAATAAGGGCCTATGGCATAGGATGACTGAGAGCAACGGGAAGAGGAGTGGGTCCTGGAACACCATGTTGATGACATCTAGATTTTACCCTCAAGATGATGGGGAGTCATTAGAAAGTTCTCCAGGAAAGATCACGAAATCATCATAGTTCAGCATTTTGAAAGAGCGCTGGCAGTTTAGGGAGAATTCCAGGAGAGGTATGGGAACAACAGCACAAGGATTCTGAGGCAAAGACCCATTGGAGAATCCACTCCCATAAGAACAAGAGAAAATGATGATGGTAGGTCAGTTGGTGCAGTGGTGACAGAAATGGAGATGAGAGATGGATTCAAGGCTTTTGGAGGGAGTACTGGGGATTACATTCAGAGCCACTCAACCACTGAGCCACATCCTCAGCCCTATTTTGTATTTTATTTAGGGACAGGGTCTCACTGGGTTGCTCAGCACCTCGCTTTTGCTGAGGATGGCTTTGAACTTGAGATCATCTTGCCTCGCCCTCCCTAGCCGCTGGGATTAAAATCAGCATCATTTAGGATTAGATTGGAAGTGACTGGCTTCAAGATTGGGTTCAGGTGGAATGTGGAGACTGTCTCCCTGGCATCAGATAAGGAATTTAACAGAGTGTCTTAGAGATCTTGTTATGTTATTGTTCATAGAAGTAACTATTCCATTAAACGCAGTATTTTAGAACATGGATGTATAATCATTTGCTTAGCCATTTACTTATTGGTGTATGTTTATTCTTCACCTGCTCTTTCTCCTCATCCCTCTTTTTGCCTTTACCAACATATTTCTGAGAACTTTCTTTTATATATACTAATATTCCTGAATGTGGAGTTATAGGATCAAAGGATATATATTTTTAAAATTTTAGTAGGTACTATCAAAAGTTGAATGCATTTATATTCTCACCCACAGTTTCTGAAAATTAGATGCAGTGTTTTGATATTATTCATTTGAGGCTCTTTTGTGTTATCTTCTCAAAAAATTAGTGTTCAAAATGCATACAACGTAAGTTCACTGAAGTTATTGCAAAACCTGGTTGTTCCTTTCTTTTTTAGATTCATTGTTCATCTTGTGTATAATTGAGGCCCTATTAAAATGAAAAAGATTTATTTTCAAAGTGATAAGAAGTCTAATTTCCAAGGTTCATTACAAGAAAAAGCTGTTCTGGGTTCTCATTCTAAAGAGGCAACAAATCTACAGTTTATCGACTATTTTCCTTGACTTCTTAATTCCTTTTATTCATCTTTTCTTTCTACCTTAGCTCCTGTCCTCCAAACATCTCAGTATAGTTTTAGAATTGGGGGGAGTTAATCAACCTCCACTTTTCACATTATTATGACAATATGAGCCTATGCACAGTTGAGCTATGTACCATGTATCTTATGAATCCATTTATTTTCTTGTGTTCCCTAGAATAATAGTTTCCTTATGTTTAAAATCATTTCCGTAATTCATTTCTTCAAACTCTGCCATGAGTGTAAATCTCCTCTTGTTAAACTCATACACATCAAATATCCTCCCAGTTCCATCTTTCTGGAGACATGGATCTATCTTGGTATTTCTGTCCTTCAGCATCTGAGATTTCTGTCTCACTTGGCCTGCAACATAGCTGTTTTTCTAGAATCTTTCTTCCCCATTTTTCTGAGCACCATTCTCCTTTCCTGGGGTGGAAGTCTTGTTTCTCTTCCATGATTGATTTACTCCTTTGTTTTGGTGGAGCACTTCCTTCCATAGCTCCTTGGGAAATGGTAGGGATTTTTTTTTTTAAGTTTATATGTCTGAAAGTATTTCTGTTCTAGCCTTGCACTTACATAATTATATACTTAAAATATAGAATAGTTGATTGGAAATACGTTTTTCTAAACATTTGGAAGACATTACTTTAATGTCTTCTACCCTCCAGTGTTGCTTTCAAGTCCAATGCTATTCTGATTGGTGATCTTTTAAATATGACTATTATTTCTCTATGAAAGTTTTTAGGGTCTTTTCTTTGTCTTTAGTATTCTGCAATTTCAACAAATGAGCTCAGAGTTTGTCATTTTTATATCCATTGTGCTACTTATTCAGTGAGATTTTTTGGTTGGAAAATTGGAAATTTTTCTTGTCATTTCTTCCTTCCTTCCTTCCTTCCTTCCTTCCTTCCTTCCTTCCTTCCTTCCTTCCCTCCTTCCTTCCTTCCCTCTTTTCTCCCTTTCTTTCTTTTTCAATACTGGGGACTGAACCTAGGGTCACTCTACCACAGAGCTACATTCTCAGCCTTTTTCTATTTTTTATTTGGATACAGGGCCTACTAACTTGCTGAGGTCAATTGAAACTTGTGATCCTCTTGTCTCCACCTCTAGTGTTGCTGGAATTACGGGTGAGTGCCATCCCTGGCTTCTTTCCCTCTTTTTTTCACATGGTCTTTTTCCTGTAACTCTTTCAATAGTCTTTCTGGCTTTCTGTGTCCAGAAAATAAACCTCTAGTCTTCTGTTGAGGTTACAGAAGGACTGTCCCTTGGCTACTCAGAGTAGAGAATGGGATCAAAATGGGAATCTAGCCACCTCCTAGTGTGTTGCTCCTGTACCCTGCAACCTTACTGAACTCATCTGTTAGGTTTTTAAAAAATATTTTTAGTTGTAGTTGAACACAATACCTTTATTTTATTTATTTTTATGTGGTGCTGAGGATGGAACCCAATGCCTCACATGTGTGAGGCAAGTGCTCCACCACTGAGCTACAACCCCAGCCCCATATGTTAGTTTTGATAGTTTATTTGGGGTTGGAAGTCATGTTTTCATTTTTTCAAGATGAGTTGTGGTACCTCATGAAAAAATATGAGTGTAGTTGGGATTTACTGAAGAATGAAATAAGTTTCTTTTTCTTTCTATAAAATAGAGACTCTGCTTTCAGGTGGGACAATAAGTACTAAATTTGTTATAATATGCTCCCTTCTCCCAGTTATTGGGTTAAAACTTCTGGCCTCATTTCTCCAAGATGATGGGCCCGCGATTACAATATTGTGATTATGATTCAAGAGCCAGTCTCCTCCTTGTCCGGCCAGCTGTTTCTCAGAAGGGAGGGATATTGGGTGACTAAAGGAAATGGTCTCCTCAAGATAAGAAAAGGCAACAGATAACTCACTAAAAAGGGATGGTGGTAGGTTTCGTAACTTGCCTCCTACATCTCTGAGGAGAGGATGCTGACCGCTCGTTCCCATTATTCCCCCCAGGCATAGGCCGCCATCACTGCAGTGCCTGCGTCAGGGCGGAAGTCTCCTCCTTCTCTAGTTTTTCTTCTCTACAACTTGTCCTCCCTGTTGCAGCCTCAGGGATGCTTCTCAGGAGTGGATATAGTCAAGCTCCTCTGCTCAGAACTCTTCAGTGGTTTCCCATTGACTTTAGGGCAAATCCAATTTACAAGGCCACGTATGACCAAGCCTTGGCTATTTCTCTCTGTTTCTACACTCCTGTGCTTTATGCCTCAGTCTTATGGACATTCTCAGATTATGCACAAACTTCTCCCTGTGGCGGAGCTTGTTTCTCTATTAACTCACTCCTCCACCACCCTCACCCATATACTGCGTTTCCATCCCTCCCTTAGGTCTCACTTAGTTGTCTCTTCTATTGAGAAACCGTCTCTCATTCTCCAGGTCTTCAACAGATGCCCTTTCTTTGTGTTCTCAAGAACACTTTTCCTATCACTTTTCATGTTTTAATGTAATTCTTAGTTTCTTTGTCTGTCTTCCCTGATATTCTATTCAAAAATAGAAGGCAGGAATCATATTTTATTCAACTTAGCTCACCATTACAGAGTACCTGGATGCTAGTAGTTGCTTGTTATGAAGTATTAGGTGAAAAATTATGTATCATGTGTACATCTGGATGTGTGTGTATGTGTTTGTAAGGTACTTTAGCATATGTTGATTAACAAACCAGAACTCCCCACCCCATACACATAAACACAAGAAATTCGTTGAGAAAAGCAAGTCACAGCTTGTTTGAAACTTGCAGATCCCGAGGTCTGAAGAATCAGTGTGCCAGTGAAGGGACAGTAACTTTCGCTTTTTCTTCTGAGTCCTGCCACACCACTGCAAAGATAGGGTTCAACTGGAGTTTTGCTGTTGCTGCAGGTGTCTGCCATCAAGCTTTTGCCTTAAATTGGGGTCCTTCTCGCTCAATGTCCAAGGCCCATTAACCTCAGGTTGGAGCCAGGACCATCGGTGTTACTCTGAAGCTTAGCAATTCTTTTAAGTCAGCACACTAGCAGTTATAGTTCGGCGACATGTTTGGAACAGTGATCTGAAATGCAGAATCAGGTAGAGTCATCTGGAATGGAGGAGATGCTGGGTGACCCAAGGTCAGGGGTCATTCATATCATTACTGGAGGCCAGTGGTACTAGCTGCTCACCTGCTGTCCCTTTGGACTCAAATCAACTGAAAACTAGGTGCCAAATACAGTTCCACATTTAAGTGGCAGCGAATAACTCTTGAAATTGACTCCCCTCCCCACTTAGCTAGCTTTTTTCTTTTTTTTTTTTTTTTCAATTTGTCAAGGCTGACTCCTACTTCCCATCTGCGGTTGAATTGACCCATCCAGTCACAGGTAGAGAAAGGTAGAAAGAAGGGTGGAGAATGAGGCACCCCTGCTTTTTAAGACATCCAGGGAAGTCCTCACCTATCAGGTTATATTCTCACTTTTCTCTGGACTTGGAAAGACCAGAGGCATTGGTGCCTCTCCCAGAACTTTCCTATGTGGTAGAAGCAATGGCTGAACTCTGTAAGAAAGGGCTGTAATTATCATCCATCTTAACAATCTACAGAAAGGTTGAGAGTTCTCACTGTTCTCCTGAATTTGTTTTTATAGTTCACACTATTCCTAGGTCTGGAATGACAAAGTTAGTTTATTAGGACAACTTATTTGGGTCCCAGTGATTTCTAAGTATGAAAATATACTTTGAAAAGTATCTTCATGGGACTGGGCTTGTGGCTCAGCGGTGGAGCGCTTGCCTCACATGCATGGGGCACTGGGTTGGATCCTCGGCACCACATAAAGAAATTTTTTAAAAAAGGTATTTTTTAAAAAAAGCATCTTCGTGACAGGTGTGGGGTGATTTCTCTTTGTGGTTTTGATTAGAATTTCCCTAATGGCTGGCATGGTTGGACCTTTTTTCCTGCAACTGTTGGCCATATGAATGTCCTCTTAGAAAAAAAAATGTCTGTTCAGGTCTTCTGACCATTTTATAATTGTTTTTGTTTCATTGCTTTTGAGTCTTAGAGGTTCCTTATATTTTAGGAGTATTAGTCTTCTATTAGACATACAGTTTGTAGCTATTTTTCTCTTATTCTGTAGGCTGCCTTTTTATTTTGTTGACTGTTTCCTTTGCTGTGCAAAATCCTTCTAGTTTGATGAAGTCCCAGTTGTTTATTTCTGCTTTGGTTGCTCTTGTCTTGAGCATCTCAGTCGTTAAATCGCTGCTAACACCAACATCAAGGAGCTTTTCCCCCTATTTATTTCTAGGATTTTTATGGTTTATGTTTAAATTTTTCACATATTTTGGGTTGATTTTTGTGTATGGTCTAATTTCATTATTTTCTATGAGATATTCAGTTTCCCCAACACCACTGAAGAGAATTTTTTTTTTTTCCGTTTGTGTACTCTTAGCGACTTTGTCAAAGATTAGTTAACTTCATATCCGTTAGGATGGCTGTTGTGAAACAAACAAATGTTAATAATTATTGACAAGGGTGTGGAGGAAAGGGAATCCCTGTAGTGTGTAGGATTGTAAATTGGTAGACATTATGGAAAACACAATGTCGATTCCTCACAAAACTAGAAATAGAATGACCATATGATTCAATGACCCCAGTTCTGAGTGTCCAGTGTACCTGGAGGAACTGAAATCAGCAGTGTGAAGAGATATCTTCACTCCACATCCAGCGAGGCATTGTTCAAATGACCAGGAAAAGGAAACCACCTAGGTGTGTATGCAGGCATAGGAATAGAGCAGGGAAACATCACGTGTGCACACACACACACACACACACACACACAGGAGTGTCCTTCAGCCTTAAAAACGAAGGAAATCCTGCCATTTGTGACAAAATAGTTGAACTTAGAAGACATTATGCTAAAGGAAATAAATCAGGCAAAGGAAGACAGATACTATGTGATCACATGTAGAATCTGAATAATTCAAACTCTCAGAAACAAAGCAAAAAGATGGTTCCGGGGGGGCCAGGGGTGGGGAAATGGGATTTTGATCAAAGGGTACAAACTTTCAGTTATGAGTAAATTCTGGAAATTGAATGTAAGAGGGTCATGGTAATTCATAGTAATATATTGTGTACTTGATAGTTGCTGAGAAAGTACCTCGGAAGTGTTTTCACCAGACACACACACACACACACACACACACACACACACACAAAGGTAAAGGGTATGTTAATTAGTTTAAGTGTGGTAATCACCTCTCAATGTATATGTATATAAAACAATGTGTTGTACTCCTTAAATATATGCACTTTTTATTTGTTGATTACACCTCAGTAAAGCTGGAGGAAGACACTCAACACATGGTCCATGTCCATCATCCCCTCTCCTTCACTGCATACCTCACTCTCCATGTCCCTGCTAAACTACTTGAGAATATGCTGCCCACATCTGACATTTCATGTCAACTATGTCAGAATGTATCTCCCACACAACTGTAATACCATTATCACATCTTAAAAAATAATAATTTTGAGCTATCACCTAACATCCACTACATATTTTAAATTTCCCGATTGTCTCACCAAAGTCAATAATGTGTCTTTTATTTTCATTTTTCAGTGTCGTGTTGAACCCAGGGACTCACGCATGCTTGGCAAGCTCTCTACCACTGAGCAATGCCCTCAGCCCTTTGTTTTGTCTTTTAATCCAGAAATAAGGATTCACTCTGGGTTCAGGAATTGCATTTGTTCCATTATGACATTTGTGTTGCTTTTAACCTAGAAGAGTTGTCCAATTTATTTTTTCCTGCATAATATTGATTTTGGGGAAGTCCAGGTCAGTTGTCTTGTAGAATGAAATGGATTTGTCAGATAGTTTCCTCATGGTGTCATTTAACTTGTTTTTCTATCCCCTGTATTTCTTGTGACCATATTTCTTAGATATAGTTGGCCAGAATATTTCATAGGTGATATGTTGCAACTACCTTCTCAAATGGTCTGAGGAAGAGACCAGTTCCATATTACAATTATCCCACCTCTACTGAGCTCCTTGCAGGTATTCTGTACTAAGCTAGATAAAAATGGGGGAATATAAAGAAATAATGCTTAACATAGCCCCTGGCACATGGTGGATGCTCTGTCAACATTTGTTGGCTGTTAAATGACATAAAAAAGATAACTGACGTTATGAGGCAATGAATACCAAGGTCAAATGAATACTGGAATGGAACTGTAATTTGATTTAACAGATATGTAAATGCCATTGAGCAGAGTTGCTGCTGCATGTGATTGTCACTGCCAGGTACTGGAAATGCAGTGATCGAGACAACTCCAGGCGTGGCTTTTGAGGAGTAAATGTCCCATCATTCAAAAGTCGGAAAATAAATTTAGGTGGGAAGGAAGGATGTGTATAAATACCCAACAATCTGAATTGGAGTCAGGTTCTGGAAGACTTTGAATGAGGGCCAAAGAACTCAAACCATCATAAAGGACACTGGCTTTTGAATACACAGAGATTTGGAGGGGTAGTAGTCTGACTTCGGGTCTGGTGCTTTATGTCTGATCTGGGTCTTACTTTCCTTGTTTGTGAGATGAATAGAACAATAGTAGCTCACACAGCTCATATGTGTTGGGCATTTACCATATGGCAGCTGCCAATCTAGATTTTCTAAATTCCACATATAAATATTCCATATAACTTAGAAATGCATAATCTCTGCTGATGGTCATAATGGCTCTCCAAGCCAGTTTCTATCTCCCCTCTACAGACAAGGGTGCTAAGGAGCACAGAGGACAAACGATTTGTCCAAAATTATATAGCAAGTGAATGGTGGCCTCAGAGTCAATCTCAAGTAGATCTTAGAGATTATATTCTATACATTGGGCACAATACACTGCGTTGCCCATAAGACTGTTGAGAGGATTAAATGAAACCTATTGACTTGATCAGTGCTTAGTCTATAGTAAAAACTCAATAAAGGGGCTGGGGTTGTGGCTCAGTGGTACAGCACTTGCCTAGCATGTGTGAGGCACTGGGTTCGATTCTCAGCACCACATAAATAAATGAATAAAATAAAGTCCATCAACATCCAAAAAAAATTTTTAAAAAAACTCAATAAAGTGAGTGCCATTTTTATTTCACTTGAAGAAATCCTTCAAGCAATGCCTGAATCCATGTGATCTGTGGAGTGTGTCACAATTTAAGTGTTAATTTCTGGAAGATTCGTGTGACACTGCCAGGAAGGATGGAACACAGAAAGAGGGACCTAACACAAAGATGGGTAGAGATTGTGATAGTCCAGCTGAGTGTAAGGAGAGGCCCCCCTGGCTAGAGCTACCTGCCAAAGAAGGGGTTTAAGAGAGCACTGACAATCGAGCAACAGTACTGACGGACACCCCGAGGTGCACGGATAACTGAGGGTGACGGTGGGGAAGAAAGAACACTGACAGTCTGGAGCACATATGACAGGTGCCACTTCGTTTTTCTTTAGCTGTCATTTATTGGGCACCTTCTATGAGCTAGGTTCTTCTATGTAATTGATTTCCTTCTCATAACAATACTGCAAGGTAGGTATTAGTGGTGCTATTTTTCTAATAGACTCAAAGGTAAGAGACTTGCCCCAGGGGTGAGGGGAAGCAGGGAGGAAGAGAGGGAGAGAGAGAGAGAGGGAATGAGAATCAATCCCAGACCTGTCTGACTTCAGAGCCCATATTGGACCAAGAATCTTCATTCGAACTTTAGAATTTTCATGCTTTTTCTGAAACTGTAGGCACAGTTGTATGAGGAGATGTGCACTTTGCATAGAGTCTCAAAGGAAGCTATGACCCCAAAAGAGTGAAGAATCATTGTCTTAGACATCAGAAGGACCATAGTTATCAGAGTCCCACTGCCTTCATTTCAAACTTGGGCAAACAGAAGCGCAGAGAGGGAAGGATATGTCACAGAGGCATTCAGTGGCTGAGCTAGCGCCGGAGCCCTGGCCTACAGACTCCTGAAACACTGCACTTCTTTAAAACAAGATTTTTTTTTGGGGGGGGGCCTGATTGAACCCAGGGCCTTGTCCATGAGTGCTCTAACACTGAGCTTGATCCTAGCCCTTGGTAGTTTATTTTGAGTCAGGGTCTTGCTAAGTTGCCCTGGCTGGCCTCAACCTCGCAATCTTCCTACTTCAGCCTCCTGCATAGCTGGGATAACAGGCATGCACCACCACCACGACTGCACTTCAATTTCTGATGCCTCACATGAGGGCAGCAGAAGCCTGGAGCAGGTTGGAAGGACTGGAGTGCCCTGGACCACCTCCCTGGCAAGGAGTCAATTCGGCACCTATGGAGGGAGGTGAGTTAACTCTTCAAGGACCAGGTACTAAATTAGTACCTTTTGGTAAATTGCCACGTTGTAGGGTACCATTAGTAAGTGACTGCTCTACTGTGAGCTGCAGTGTAGAAGAGCAACCCAGCTATCCAAGGCCTGCTTCCTGCCAAGTGTATAGTTTTCTCCCCAGGTAGAGGAGGCTGGAGTGCCGTGGATGTCAGGCGTCCTTAGAGAACGCTGCCGTGATGGGGAAGCAGGACCAGCTGCTTTCTGCACCAGCCCGGGCTCTGTCTGCGCTCAGGAGTGACTTTCATATAAGGAAGTTGCAATGGGGCTTCGTGTCTCCTGCACTTTTTATCTTCTGTGAAGCCCCATCTTCTTCTCAGCCCGAAACCTCCGCCCCTAGTCCATTTTCTCATTGCACTCTATTTTGCAGTGCTAGGAATTGAACCCAGGGGGCGCTCTACCACTGAGCTACATCTCCTGCTCTTTTGATTTTTTTATTTATTTAATTTTTTCGCTTTGAGACTGAGTCTGGATAATTTACTGAGGCTGGCCTTGAACTTGCAATCCTCCTGCCTTAGCCTCCCACCTGGGATAGAACCCAAGACCTTGGGGCATGCTAAGTAAGCACTGTCCCACTAAGTTACAGCCCCAGCCCCTCGTTGCACTCTTGAGGATCATTTTATTCTACCCATCACCTTGCCAGCTCCTAATTGGTATTTATTGATTCAATTAATGGATGAGCTCTACCTGGGTCCAAATCTTTTGTATGCTGGGGGGTGGGGGGCAAATCTTGGTTCTTCTACTTATAAGCTTCCTTCTTCTTCCCCTTCTTCTTCTTTGAAGTTTTTTTAGTCATCAGTGGACCTTTTTTTTTTTATTTATTTATATGCAGTACTGAGAATTGAACCCAGTATCTCACACATGCTACGCAAGTGATCTACCACTGAGCCACAACCCCAGCCCAGCTGTGTTCTTCTAATAAGACATTAACCTCTCTAAGCAATAACACATATGGTTACTTGGTAGAGAGCGGATGATTTCCATGATGGTCAAGAAAAGCCCTCTCAGGACCTGGGCGCAGAGATGGTCCCTAGGGGAACTCAGAGGCAGACTGACAGTTTTGCTCCAACACACCCTAGGGGTGGGTCACTGTCCTTGAGATCTGATCATAGGACTAAGCTGGAACTTGCTTTTTTGAACGTGAAGCTCGTTCCTCATTCTCGTCCTGCCTCAGTAACACTGGGGAACTTTGACCTTTTTCACTGCTTTGACTCCACAACCCTTCAGCTTTCCCCTCTCCCAGGCAAAATCAAATTTGTGTTGGCATCATTCTTGAGTTGTAGCTAGAGTATTCCTGCCTAGGGAATCAGTGGTGCAAGGTTCAAGGTTTCTTAAAAATTGCGCTTCCCATTTCAGATAAGTTCTGCTACTTTGCTTTGTCCAGAAAATGATTATTGTTTCCAGATTAAAGCCTCTGCAGTTTCAGACTTGATCTCAATAAATCTACTAGGAATTAATGCCTGTCTGACATTAGACCAATTGCCTAGAAATCATGACACTCATAAGAAACAGTCATCTCTTTATTTGAATGAAAACAAAGCATTCCAGGGCAGATTAAAAAATATATTATTTTAATTTTTAGTGGAAAAGAATTCTTTAAAGAGAATTGTCAACGATCAAAACTGGTTGATAAATCACATATGTAACTATGTAATTAAACATCTCCGTTCAGAGACCTGCAATTAGAGTTCTTCGTCTACTTACCCATAATGATTCATTCTTGCTAATATGCTAAGGCAGAAGGGAGTCAGGGAGAGAAATTTAATTTGAACTTTTTCATAATTTGGATCAAGAGGCTGCGGAAATATGTCTAGGTTGGGGAGACAGGAGAACTGGGTTCTACTTGTCCCAGTTCTATTTCCCATTTACTGTGGGGCTTTAGCCAAATGGCTAAGCCTATTTGAGCCTTTGTTTCCTCAGTTAGAAAACAGGATAATAATACCTACTTCAGAGTATTACTATGACACCTTGATGAAAGGCTGGGTGTGGCAGTGCTTTGGAAATCATAAAGCATAGTAAGGTCCTAATGTGTTACAGTGTAGGGCTTTCTTCTCTTCTTACAGCAGGCCAGGCCCTCTGTTGGTGGAAGGAGGAAAAGACTTTGATGTACAATCTCAGCCTTGGTGAAGTGGGAAAGGAGACACAAACCAAGAGCGGGTGCTTTGTTGGCTGTCTGTGATCAACTAGAGGCTTCTGAACACCAGGGATCTATTGTTAAGAGAATTGCTGTGTGCTCCAAGGGTTGGGCTTGGTTTGTGCCTTCCTAGTTGGGGAGGATCCCTGCAGGTGCCTCAGATGCTGAAGCGTTGACTTTGCTGGTTTCATATTTAAAGATGAACTGCCCATTTGAACCATTTGGAGATCATGGGGGATTGTGACAAGAACATTGGGAATTTGTGGGGTTCAGTTCTAAGTCTCGGTGTGGGACTGTAGGATAAGAATTGGAGGCTTGAGTTCAAACAGAATATCAGAGCTGGGAAGTATTCCACAGATGACCAGTGTCCTCAAAGCATGGTTAAATTGCAGCATCAGCATCACCAGGGAAGGGAACTTGTGAGAAATGTAATTCTTGCGCTCCATGCTAAGTATATACTGAATCAGAAGTTCAGGCTGAAGTTTGGCAGCCTATCTAACAAGGCTTCCAGGAGACATCATGCCCTGTAAAGTTTGAGAACTGCAGCTTGCAGCTAGCCTCATTTTGTGAATTCTTATAAAATGCTGAGCCTCGGGCCTGGTGCCTAGTGAACAGGGCATCCACTGTAGTGGTTGCTCTAGAAGCAGAACTGGACCTCCTAGCTGTGACTTTTGCAGTGCTCCTTAGCAATCCAGGTGTGCCAGCTCTTCTGTGTGACAGCAACAGGTCAGTGCAGGTACTGGGCTGTCTTTGAAGAGGAGGGTAACCTGGTCAGTTGGTGGTAGAGACTCAAAGTAGCTCTTAGGGAGTAAATGGAATCAGTCCTTGGTCCTGTTTTTACAGAGCATTTGGGTTCATTTTAATAAAATCGTACAGGCATGGAATTTGATTTCAATCCTTGTGTCCCCTCAACTTTCCTTCCCCTCCTCCCTCTCCCTACCCTCCTCCCTCTACTCCACTGCTTTTCCTCTTGCTCGTTTATTTATTTATTTTTGATTGGTACTTTCTATGTCTACATGGAGGCAAAATTCCCTGTGGTACATGCATGTGTGCAAATGATGTGATTTTTGTTAAATTCATTCCATATTTCCTCCCCTTCTCAGTCCTTCCTCCCTCTTGATCTCCTGTTTCTTCTTCTCTGATCTTCCCTCTAGATTAAGGATATCAGATCCCTCCCCTCCCCTCTGAACCACCTTCTTTCTCTTATTTCACTCTAGCTTCCACATATGAGAGAAAACATTCCACCCTTGACTTTCTGAGCCTGACTTCTTTCACTTAGCAATGGTGTTCTCCATTTCCATCCATTTACCAGCAAATGCCATAATTTCATTCTTCTCTATGGCTGAGTAAAACTCCATTGTGTATATATACTCATTTTTTTTTATCCATCCATCTACTGATGGGCATCTGGGCTAATTCTACAGTTTGGCTATTGTGAATTGTGCTGCTTTAAACTTTGAAGTGGTTGTATAGCTAAAATTTGTTGCTTTTAGTTCTTTTGGATAAGTACCAAGGAGTGGGTCATATTGTGGTTCCATTCCTAGTTTTTTGAGGAATCTCCATGCTGCTTTCCAGAGTGTTTGTACCAATTTGTAGACCCCCAAAGAATGTATGAGTGTAGCCTTACCCCCACATCATCACCTGCATTTATCATTATATGTGTTCTCAATAATTGCCATTCTGGCTCAAGTGAGATGAAATCTTAGTGTAGTTTTGATTTCCATTTCCCTGATTGCTAGGGATGTTGAACATTTTTTTTTTTCGTATATTTTTCACTCTTTGTGTTTCCTCTTTTGAAAAGTTTCTGTTTAGTTCTTTTGCTCATTTATTGATCAGGTTATTTGTTTTATTTTTCATGTTAAGTTTTTTGAGTTCTTTTTTTATTCTGGATATTAATCCCCTATAGGAGGAAGAGCTGGCAAAGACTTTCTCCCATTCAGTAGCATCTCTTATCATTTCCTTTGCTGTGCAGAAGCTTTTAAATTTGATGCTCTCCCACTTACTGATTCTTAGTTTTATATCTTGAGCTTTAGAGGTCTCATTGAGGAAGTTGGTGCCTGCACGTACATGACAGAGTGTTGTCGGTCCCATTTTGTGTCATACCCAGAGAGAAGACTGTTCTCCTGAGGGATAAGAGAGATATTCCAAAGAAGAGTAATTAGTTGCAATTATCATATTATCTCTTTTGACCATAACTACCAGCAGAATTCAGTGTAAACTTGGCACACTCTCCAATGATTCAGTTCCTCCATCTGAAAAATTAAAATAATGTGATTTCCTCATTGATTAATTGGCAGAGAGAGGATAATTATAAGGTAAGAGCCTCAAAAGACTCTTTCCTTTATTAAAATTTAGTTTCATTTAATTTTGTGGTTGCAAATGTAATACATGGTCATGCCTCTGTAGAACTTTGGGAAAGTCGAAAAAAAAAATCACCCTAATTCTACCACCCAGAGAAAACCACTGTTAGTGTTTTGGTGAATTTTCTTCTCATATGGAATTTTAGTGAAAGCAGTATCCAATCAAAAGATATTGTCAAGGGAAGCTTATATGTATTGAGTGTCTAGCAAGAGAGCATGCTAATTGCTGAAGATATATTAAATCAGTTAATGCTCACAGTATCTCTAAAGGGTTTTGACCTTCGGGGATATTAGAATCACCCAGGACAACAGCAGCAGTGTGTTTGTGTGTGTGTGTGTGTTGGAGGGTGGCCCAGGCCTCAGACTAATCATGTCAACATTTCTGGAGCTGGGACCAAGGCATCATTGTCTTTTAAAGGTTGCCTAGGTGATTATAATACACAATCAAGACCAAAACTCTGTTCTAGACCAGTGGTTCTCAAACTTCAGTTTGCATCATTATCACCAGGGTCTCTTGTGAAAATGCATGTGGCTAGTCCCCTCCACCAGAGCTTCTCATTCATGGGTCTGCAGGAGGGGTTGAGGATCTTGCATTTTTACCAGGTTCCCAGGTAATGTGTACGCTGCTGGCCCAGACACCACTTTGAGACTCTCTAAGGGAGATTATACAGCTGTCATTTTACAGATGAAGAAAAAAAATGAGGCTCATGTTAAATAATTTGCCCAAGGTATACAGCTGAAGATTTCTAGAGCCAGAATATGAACCTGGGCCTGTACAATGCCTACATTTTTGTACCTTCCTATTTCCCTCATTGCATCAGAGTGCCCACTAATGCCCACTAATTCAAAATAAGTTGTATCTGTGATAATACAGACTTTTCAGGTTCCCAGTCTGTCTGTCCTTTTCTGGGGCAGGAGATTAAACTCAGTGTTGCTCTGCCACTGAGTTACACCCCCAGCCCTTTTTTATTTTTATTTTGAGACAGGTCTCCCTAAGTTGTCGAGGCTGGTCTGGAACTTGGGATCCTCCTGCTTCAGCTTTCCACGTCACTGGAATTACAGGTGTGGGCCACCTCTCCCGGCGCTCTCCATACTTTCAAATGGTGGTTAAGAAATAGCTCCCTAGCTAGACTGGGGAACAAAGCAGTAGTCAGAAGCACAGGGTAATATTTTGCAAGGTTTAACCCACTCTTCAGAAGTGACCAGCACTGGGCAGCTGGGACAAAAGTTAATCTATGAAAACTTCATAGAATCGCTGGGGGGAAACTCCCCTTGGTTTTTCTTCAGTCTTTGAAGAGACTCCCAGCAAGCTCTTCACTGAGGGTTGGAGCCCCAACCTGCTGTCCTCTCACCTACTCTTCCTGCCTGTTTGACCGGTGGGCTTCGAGGCTTCCCTGGAGACCCCGGCAGGTAGGGCTTTGCCTCAGTTGCAGCTGCTGCCAAGCACATTCTGACTAGTTTTCAGACTTTGGTTTTCATCATATTATGACAGTTTAAACCCAGATTGGTAAACATATCTGGAATAAATTAGATAATTGCACACACTTTCCAAACTGATTTGAAAGTCACATGGGAGTGGAGCTGGTGTGGTCGCTCTTGGTGACAGTAGAGGGGTGGATGCTGGTTGTATTTCACTGCTTCTCTCTCCAAGGGAGGGCTTCGGGACACTGGCTTGCTGGCTGCAATCTGAGGGACAGACTGCAGAGGACATCATGTGGTCATCAATATCCTGGGTGTTTTTGTTTTGCTTTTTTTTTTTTTTTTTTTCAATACTGGGGATCAAACCCAGGGCCTTGTGCATGCTGGGTAAAGCTAGGTAAATGCTCTACCACTGAGCCACATCCCCAGCCCAAATATCCTGGTCTTTGCAGCCTCACTGAGCAGTCTGACTGTGGGCAAAGGACTTCACCTTTCTGAGATTATCTCCTGATCTGTAAAATGACTATAACGACGTCCTGCCTTTTAGAGTTGTGATGGGAATCATTTAATCGCTCTGCTCTCCATCCACAGGCACCACGTGCTGAGTGCATCACTAATTTTATTACGGTCTTCATTACTGGAGATAAGCTAACGCTGGGGAAAGAAATGGAGGACTTTGGCTAAGGGATTCTCTTTAAAGACACCTTCATTGCAAATACTGAGAATTCACCACGACAGTCCTTGTTTTGAGCACTTTACATGCATTAACATTTATTTTTCAGAACAATTGTGCAAGTGGTGTGAATCTGCATTGTGTACAACCACAGAAATGAAAAGTTGTACCCCGTTTGTGTTCAATGAATCAAAATGCAGTCTGTAGGGCAGGGGATATAACTCAGTTGCCTTGCAAGCACAAGGCCCTGGGTTCAATCCCCAGCACTGCAAAAAAAAAAAAAAAAAAAAAAAAAAAAAAAAAAAA
>JAJEJO010000433.1:377812-416320 GCA_020662805.1 Glaucomys volans | reverse complement strand
AAAAAAAAAAAAAAAAAAAAAAAAAAAAAAAAGAAAGAAAGAAAAGATACCCTCCCGCCTAATTTTAGGTTTGAGGGAACTGAGATACAGAGAGGCTAAGTCATTTGCCAGGGGTTTTTATCTTTTGCAGTGCTGAGGATCCAACTCAGGGCCTTGGAAATGCTAGACAAGTGCTCTACCCCTGAGTTAAGCCCCCAGCCCCAATTTACCAGTTTTTAAAGGACAATCCTGTGACACATAGGAAGAAAAGCATCCGGGAGAGAAACATGCAACTCGGTTACAGGGATGGAGGCAAGAATGCATAAGGAATGACCAACACCTGACCCACTCCCCAGAATTATAAGGAAGGGAGGAGTCAAGGCCAGGCCGAGTGTGAAAGGGGACAGGGAACTTGTTTTTGCTGATTGTGACCATCAGGCTGGGAAGCCCACACTGCAGCCTGTAGGAGCTACTGCTTCTGTTTCGACTCCCAACTGCTTCCTGGTTGCTGATCCTGAAGGCTGTTTCTGCTGCCCCTCGGTGGCTCTGGCCTCAACACAGGACACAGAACTGTTTCGTTACTAAGTTCAGTTAGTTGATCTGGTATTTGTAAATGATGATCATTTTGAGAGGATAAGCCCAAACCAGGAAGACTGAAAAAGAAGCCTATGCATAAATGTTCTTACCTTGTTTAGAAAATATACTATCATCATGGTTGATTACTGGGCTAATTTGGCAAAACCTACAGTAGCAAGAAGGTCCTATGCTTATGAAAAACAAGGCTAGGAAGAAAAGGCCAGCCAAATACCAGCCAGGTGACTGTAGGTAAGTCATTTGACCTTCTGGACCTTGGTTTGTTCATCTATAAATAAGAACAAGAATTCCAAATTTGTTTATTTAATAAGATTTTCGGGAATACTCAGGATGATCCTCCAAGCAAAAGCCCTTTGTTTACCATAAAGCACACATGTTAACGAAGATAGTTATTTTACAGCATTTGCTTATTAGGAACTATAGTGGGCAAATATATATTGAGGACCTTTTAGACATTGGTGTGCTAAGTGTCACTGAGGCTTCTGCAGTAAAAGACCAGGTTCTGCTTCTTAGAGCTGGCTGTCCAGCTGAGGACGTGATGAGTTCACACAAGCATAGTATCCACACCTGCAATGGGCAGGGGCAGCTTTGTGGACGTCACTGCGGGTTCAGGGGGTCTGGGACAGCTCTCTGGGCAGGGATGCAGATCTGGGCCGTGTGGAGCAGTGCACATCTGAGGTCAGGGGACCTTGTGTGGTGGTGACCAGAGGTGGTGGCAGTGATTCTGAAAATGTGTCAGAGGTAAGGGAGATGAGCCCAGCAGGAAACTGATCCAACCATATACTTCCTACAGAAAGTCAGACGTGTCAGACTTTCACTTTGCAGGCTATTAATGAAATAATTTTAATGGTAATTGCAAATTAATGAGAAATTAATATTATCAGTCTATTAGGGCTGAAGCTTTCAGTAAATTCCACCACTGCCTCATTTACGTTTCTCCACAACCAAGTTATGTAGTATTATTATCCCCATCTTGTGGGTGGGGAAGCAGGGTTATTGTGATCCCCTGACTGGTCAGAATCAGGAGTTAAATGCTGGTTTATCTGGCCCCCAATCCACTGTCTTGTGTTGTTGTTGCCCCTCATCTCTTTGTTTTTTAAAAAAGTGTTCTGTGCATTCATTTCCATCTAAGGGGTTGTGGTAGAGATCATTTCACTTGGCCTCCAAGGCCCTGTTCAGATACTACCTCCTTCATGAAGTCGTCCCTTTATCTCCAGGTCGCTGTGTTTTTTGTTGTTGTTGTTGTTGTTGTTGTTTTTCCATAAGGATGTCAAGAAGCAGGCATTCTGGCTGGGGTTGTGGCTCAATGGTAGCATGCTCACTTAGCAAGTATGAGGCTCTGGGTTTGATCCTTAGCACCACATAAAAATAAAGGTATTGTGTCCAACTACAACTAAAAATTAAAAAAAAAAAAAAAAAAAGAAAGAAATAAGCATTCTTAGTTTGTACTTGCCCAGCAATGCACCACACTTTTTTTGTGTGTGTGATATATGGGTACAACAGGATCTTCCCGATCAATCTGCTCCTCGGCCATGTATCCAGGTAAGCATCGCTGCCCAGCCTAGATTTGCTAACAGCTGCATTCCAGGGCAGGAAAAGGAGCTCTCCAAACCTTTCCCTACAGAGGCAAACGTACCTGTGAATCTCACGTAATTTATTGGGCTTTGTTTCCATCAGGTAAAAAATGAGTAAGGAAGGAAAAGAAGAAAGAAAAAAAAAGGCCTCAGTTTTTATAATTGTTCTGCCAAAATGGTCCCGAAGAGGCAGGTGACGATAAATTCAGTGGTGTGGTGCTTCACGTGGGTCTGATTTGGCCAGCACCGGTCTCCTGGCCCTTTAATCAGATAATAGAAGCCACTGAAAGAGTGAAGGTTTCGGGCCAATAGTTAGGCGGAGTCCATTCTTCCCATTGATGCTGAAGGGATTTATGGAGGTAAGTCCCATTAATGTTAATGGAAGTTACATGTGTAATTCCCCTTTTTCATCACTGAGAGAATAGCGCTTTATGCCCTGGGTAATTATGGCACTTCCACCGTTAAGTTTTTTCAGTTAACTTTTTCACCTGCCTTTCCTGCTTGGATTCTTAAGAAAGGAACTGAATTCTTCCGTTCAAAAAGGAAAATTACCAAAATATCTGAGAGGTGAAACAAATGTAACCAGATCCACTTGGTGCAAGGGGGAAAAAAAAGCAAGCAAACACTAGGACAGGAAGCTCGGGGTGCGCCTGCTAATTTTCAGATCCCAGGAACCACGTCGTGGTTGGGATTTTCTAACAATGCAGGGCTTTTCACTGGCAGCCCATTTCCTCAGGTATTTGAAGTGAGAGGAGAAATAAGTCCCTGAACATTTGGCCACATTCATTTCAGCGTGTCAGGTTTAAGTAGCAAGGCTTCAGTCTCTGCAAACCTAATCAGGAATTAATCTTGGTCTCTGTCTAAAAGAAATACTTTGGTATCTGAGATTTGGTTTATGAGAATCTAAAGGATGACTGACTTACGGTCCTGTTAGAACTGTCAGTACTCGGGGTGTCCTCTGATCAGAGCCTTCAGCACGTCAGGCGTACCTCAGGGTACAGCAGTGCCCATTCCCCAGCTGGACATGGGAAAACCAGAATCCTAGTCTTGCTACGGAGATAGGTCATTTTTTAAAAACAGGGACAATGACTTGATTCCCCAGATGACTATATTTCTACCAGATTAAAAAAAAATCAATTACTTTTGTAATTAAAGGTAAAAGAATGGTATGCTTTGGCACATGGACATTTTCAGGTGTTGTGGCAACCATCAAATCTCATGTGGGAAATGCCCTTCATGGTCCCCTAATTCAGGCAACTGGCCCCAAAGCATTCAGCAGCAGGGAGCTTCCTTCTAACCCTCAGTGTGGAATGAGGCCCAGTAAGTAATTTCAGCCACCCTGCCAGGAGTAGGCTCTTCTCTCTTTGGACAGCTCTGGGTTAGAAAGTTCTAACTCCTGGTAAGATAGAACTATGTCTTGCTCTTGTTTGCTTTTACCCCTGGGACCCTCTTCTAACCTGTCACTCACTGGCCCCTGCTCTGTCCTCTTGGGTCCCTCTTTCGCTTGAGAATTCTTCACTGAGTTGTCAGAATTAAAATCGAGACATTGAGGGGCTTGCCCTTCCCATCCTAGATATATGCTGCTTTGCTTTCGTGGGCAGGGCGGTGGCTCTTCACTCCAGCTGTTTTCTTGTCCCTTGGGTATTGAACCTTATTGCCTCATTTCCTGAGGTTTGTGACAAAAGACCTTGTAGCCACCACCTTGTCCTTGAAGTCTTCACACCCCCCATGACTAGTCTGTGTAGCTGCTTGTCCCTGAAGCCCCTTTGGGATGAACTAATCAAAGCTTGGAGAGGACTCAGAAGCATATTATGTGGGCTGCCTGCTCCAAAACAGCCCCGTGTAGTAAAAAGAAACTCAACTGTGATTTAGGAGATCTGGATTTTAGCCTTTTCTCAGCTGTGGAAGCTCCCTATTTCAACTCCTTCTATTCACCTAGTCATTAAGTAACTGCCAAAGTGATCTTCAAGTGTCACATAAGTGCATTATGTCACTTAAAATTCTCCTACTTAGGTCTGAGCCCCAAATCCAAAATCTTCCCTGAGGCCTAAAAGGTCCTCTGTGATCCTGTCTACTCCACCCTCATTTTTACCTTTTGTCTGCTCTAGCGTGGATTTGGTTTTCCCCCCAAAGGTTCATATGTTGGAAACTTGGTCCCTAGTATGGGATTATCTACTCCAAGTTCGATTTTTTATTTTGGAAAGGGTCATATAGTAAAGATGTCAGGCTTCGGGGCCTACTGTCTCTGTTGCAGCCATCACACTGTGAAAGCAGAGGCGATGCATAAAGGAATGGGTATAGCAGTGTTCCAATAAAGTTTTATTCATAAAAGCAGGTGGGGGGCCAGGGATATACCTCAGTGGTAGAGCACTTGTTTCACACATGCATGGCCCTGGGTTCAATCTCCAGCACCACAAAAACAAAACAGGTGGTGTTGGCCTGGTTGGGCTCTGACCTGTGTGTGCCAGATGGTATACATGTACTTACTCTTTGCAACAATCTGATAGACAGTTATTTATCCATTTTACAGAAGAAGTGAAATAACTTGTCTGGAACCACTCAACTTGGTAAGGAGAGACTTAAGACTTCTAAACCAGACTTCAAAGATTAGAGCAAGGAAATGATCAATAAAGTTGAATTCCACAAATACTCATTCAGCATCTGCTATGTGATTGTAGTAGTGTTAGACACTTGGAATGGCTAGCACCTTTATATCTCACTTATCTCTACTAAGAGTTTCAAATAATTTAGGGAGGCATCAAGTTGTGGTAAAAAAAAATGTGAGTTTTATGACTCAGATACGACTCAAATCTTAACCTCATTATATTTTACCAGTTTTGTGAATTGGGAAAGTTTCCTTAGTTCTAGCCTTAGTATCCTGAGACCAAAAGCAAACAAAGAGATGTTGGTCAATGCTAGGCCTCCATTAAATAATTTTTAAATTAGATTTTATATTCAAAGGGACATGCTCATATTCAGAGTGGACTTTGGTGGACTTAATTGGTAGTGGACATTTAGCAACAGCAAATGCTGCTGGACTGACAGGTAGTAGACATTTAGCAACAGCAAGTGCTGCTGAAGAAGTTCAGTGGTTCAGGGGAAAGAGGTTCCTGACCAAAGCAGGACTGCTGTGACTTCAGGCTCATCTTCAGTCTTTGATAACATTATAGAGTCCAGATCTCGATGGGTGGAAGCTCCTTTTCCATATGCAAGGCCATCTCACATTGCAGGCCTCTCTTGAAAGCACACCGGAAATACTTTTCTCTGCTCCTAGAGGCAGAAAACCTTGCCTGTCCTTCCGTGTCCCTGCAGGTGTGAGGCCATTTGCTCCACATCACATGAAACACCTTGCTACTGTCCCCAGCAAGGCCTCCCAACTCTCCTGCCTTTATCTGCATCAGTTGTGCTAAGGGGAAGGGGGTGTGCTCGAAAATCAGTGAGGAGACTAAAGTATAAACTCGGTCATGGTTAAAAATCTGGCATTTGGTGCACTTTCAAAAATCCAGAACCTTATCCTTCTGCTTTTATCAGATGAAAGGCAAGCTATTTTGACCCAAGAAGTTGATCGTTGAACTCTGTCAAAAACTTCAAAACCTCACCATTGTCCATCAGGGGTCTCATTAGCATAATGTGCCACCCAAGGTGTAAATGTATGTTCTCTAAATTGGCACGTAGCATAGACAGTACTTGGCCATGTGCTGAGAAGGAAGCTTATTTATTTGACAGGTGATCCAGTGAATTAAAAGTTTTCTGCAAGAATTACCATTCTTTTCTTTTCACCTTTTCTTCTGGAAACTGAGAGCTGTCATACAAATTTAAAGGAAGTCATTGAGTTGGATGCTATACTTCAACCAAATCAGACCATGCATTCCAGCAGGGTCCTCGGGGGTGGTTCAGATGGGGATCTGATTTTCATCAGCATGTCAGTTTGATCAATTAGGATGCAAAAAAACAAATGTCACAACGAGCCAAGTTCAGCTCTCGGAGAGCCAGATTATGAGCTGAAGTAATAAAATGGAGAATCTGAGAATCCGAATTTCCCTTTGCCCCCACTCTGGGGCTTCCTTCCCGGTCTTTGTGTGTGCGCGCGCGCGTGCGCGTGCGTGCAGCTTGGGTGTTTGGAGAACTCACTTCACTGGTATTAAAGCTTTGTGCGATTTCTCTAGGATCTCCATGATGATGTTCCTCTTTTTTAATTCCTGAAATTAAAATGTGTTGGAATGCGTGGCTGCCTTTCACTCCCTCCTCAATGGACCCTTTAGTTCTTCACACCAAGGTGTCCTTCTTCAGGGTGCCAGGTCAGGCTACCAAAACAGCTTCTAGGAGGGGATTAGGACCAATTAACATCTTTGTACACAAAAGCCACTGGCAGCTGAACAGGCAGCCTGGTGGCGGCTCCGGAGCTGCATTTTAAATAGGGGCCTTCTGTACTTGGGTTCAAGTAGGAAGAGGTGGAGAAAGTTTTTATTTATAATTGAAAACGCTGTTTTTGGATAAAGTCGAATGAAAAGAAAAGCAGTGTTCAGAAGTATCTAACAAATACCATTGGGATGTTGGTCTAGATTGTCTGCAGTTCCATCGAGGAGGATGCGCTTACAATACAGCCAGCTCCTTGGCACACACTGAGATGCGGTGACGCTGCTCCCCATGACAATTTTGTCCTTACATTTCTCTTGTTCCTGCTTGAATTAAAAAAAAAAAAAAAAGAAGTTCAGCTGGATCCAAAGGCACAAAAAGGAGCTACTCCAAAGATATATGGTCTTAAAAGCCAGAAGCCAGACTTTCCATAAGAAATCTCTCATATGGATACCTGTACCATAAAATCTTTGTTTGGGGCAAAATAAACTGGAGTCATTGTGCAAAGTTTGTTTGCTTTTAACCCTTCAGTTTGGGAGAAGTCAAGGTATTTTTGTTTTCCTTTTAAGCACAGTAACCAAATTGTTGTTGTTGTTGTTATTGGTAACAACACTGTATCTTTCTGTGTTCAGGAATCGATAAAGATGTTAGAGTAAAAACAAAGATTTTTGTGACCTAAGTATTGGGCAGAATCTTAAATAGAGATCTGGGTGGGATCTCTTAAGACGACTGTTGTTAAAGATGCAATGGGACCTGTTTCTACACGTTGGGTGACGAGTTTCCAAATGCATTTTAAAGCTCAAGGGACAAAGTAGGAGTGTTTTTAAGTCCTCTTAAAGTGGCACCTTCTCGGCTCCCTCTGTTCCAAGGCATGGAGCTTTCTCTAAGAACGGAAGTACTAGAAACAAAATTACTGCTTGCAGAATCTTGTCTAAAAGACAACAGTGGGAACCCATGAGGAGAAAAAGGGAGACCGGAAAGGAGAAATCAATTAATATATGGTAGACCAGAAGAATGACGGATCCCAAACTTATTGAACTGGGGTGGCGAGTTTGAGGGAAAGTGGGACCACCTGATATTCTAGTTCCCAACCTGTTATATATTTTGGTTTTTATGGAAGGAAACGATGAAGAGAATAGTATGCATTTCTCTTTCAATGGCTTGAATGGAAAATGTTTTTAAAAAGTCAGCCTCCTGGTCCCTAATCTAAATTATGGTCATTTTCAGTTTCCTGGGTTTTATACATAACTCTAGATTCTTCTTAGTGTGATATTTTCGAAGCAAACCTTAATACAGTCTCAATGTGTGGTTTGCCCCCTGGGTTTTAGTTTCAGATACTGTATTGTGAGTCGTCAGACGTGTTGAGTCCCCCTAATGTTAAATGGTAATTGCCAGAAGTATAGGTAGGGATGGAAACATTGTTATATTTTGTTCATTTTTCACACTTCAACAGTTATGCCTTTTTCTCTCTTGCTGTATGCTTATTAGGGTATGAAATGCAGGTGTGTGGGAAATGGCTAGCGGACATTGACAGGTTATTTTGTTGGTCACTGCCTAATTAGTGGCATAGTGGATGCACCCTGCTAAGCTTTAGTGTGGGCCAGCAGAGCTAGTCTGTTCTAATTTCCTCACGGCTTTGATATTCGCCAAGAGATTGACGGTTTACACAAAAAGCCAAGGCCCGAAGGAGGCCTGTGGAAACAATGAGCCTTCTTGCTTGTAGACACCACAGATGTGAGAGAAAGCTGGCTAAAAACAATCGGCTGACACTGTCTAATTGTCTCTGATGTCAGCGTCATTAATATTTTCCCATGTAAAACGGAGAAGGCCAAGGTTGTATCCTCCCTTTATTTCCAGGCACATGATTATGTAACTTACCAAGATTAAGTGTTAATTGTATTTGAGCAATAAAGAAACTGACGCTACCTTGGGTTTAATGAATATGTGCTTAATTAATTTTGACAGCTTTTATCTTTATTACCTTTGGAGTAAACCTGATCAGAATTAATAACATTTTTTTCCAGTAATTAAAATCGCAACTCATTGAATGATAACGTATACTTACATTTCTTTCGGAGTGCAAGCCGGAGAAATGAGGATGGAACTTGGCTTATCTTCGGGAAGCTTCTTAGGAGCGTGTTAAGCAAGGATCAGAACAAACGCTTTGGGATGTCGGCTGAGCTTTTCAATTAGGCGACTGACCCAAGTATTCTAAAGAGATGTGCAGTCATAGTCTAGAGGCACAAAATTACAAGGCTACCCCTGTGAAACTCCAAACCTATTTTTATCTACGAAATGGTTTTAAAGATTTTCTCCTGAGGAGGGGAAAACCGGGGAAGGTGAAACCCTAGGAAGAACTAACAGATTGGACTGAATTTCAACATTTTTTTGCAGGGGCGGACCTGCAGTTTCCTGCGGTGCTGATAATACTTCAATCCAAACTGAAGTCTATGACTTGCCCTTGTAATCAGCAAACATTATCATACGGTTTGCACCACGCAGTAACATCTGCGACACCGAAATAAGGCAAGGCAGAAACTGTCGTTTCTGCTCCTTTTCGTATTCCGTAGGTCTTTTTGGGGCACTACATTTTTTTTCCCATCTGAACAGTGCAACACCCCAGAGTAGCGGCAGAGGAGCAGAGTGTGCCGGGGAGAGAGATTCTGTGATTTGTTTTGTGACATTTGTGATTTGATTTGTCTGGGAAGCTCTTGAACCGGGAAGATCACATATCCTGAGTTCTGCATTCAGTTCAAATATATCAAATTTGGGATTTGGGGTGGAGCTCAGTGAGAGTGAGTACTTACCATGCATGAGGCCCTGGGTTTAATCCCTAGCACCCCCAAAATAAATACACACATAATTTATTCTAAAAATAATCTCTTTGAAGAATTAGTCTCCCTCAAAATCGTTTTTCCAAGAAAGCCCCATGTTTCGTTTACTGAGGTTTATCACTCAAGCACACAACTGCCCTGGACAGGAGGCATTGGCTTTTGAACTTGTGGTCATGCATGGAAAATTCTTCACTGAGCATTTACCTTGCCACATTCCTTCCTTATTGCACAATAGTACCTGCAAAGTGCAGGACCACGAAGGGCCAGTATATGTGGGCCCCAGCAAGTCCACAGTGGTTGACAGACGATGGCCTTGCCTGGTGTTATGAAGGGCAGATAGAGCTGAGCTTGAATCCATCCTTAGATGCTTACCAGCTGAGAGACTTTGGGCATTGCCTCCTTGAGCTTCAGTTTCCTCATATTTAAAAGGGAGTCTAATACTGCTTTGCAGGGCTGGTCATTAATGATGATGGTGAAGTGCTCAGTGCAGATGGCTTATAGTGGCTGTGCTACAAGTGGTGGCCACCATGACTCTTGCACTCCGGAGCACCTGTAACTTGGGCTTTGCTGCTTCCATTTTCTAAGTGCATATACCCGAACATGCTACCTAACCTGTCTGAATGTAGTTCCTCATATGTAATATGGGGATGATAATGGTATACTTGTAATATACTCATAATAGTATAATATAGTGTTTTGAGGAACCAGTGAACTGACAATAGCAACGTTAATACTGATGCACATAATGATGTCTATTGACATTGACTGAAAGGGAACTCAGTACCAGACACCATGCTAAATTTTTTATGTACATTATCTCATATAAATGAGATAATGAGATTCTGTGCATATTGCACAGAATCTTAAATGTTAGTTACTATGAATTTATTGTGAAACTTTGAGAGTTGTTGAATTTCAGCTCAGCCAGATTCTTCACTTGTCACTATTTGGAGACCCTGGTGAAACAGTTCCTCAACCCGACTTTTCATTCTAGGAGGTTAAGAAAGTATTATCCATGAGCCCCGAACCTCTCTTTTAAACCACAGAGCCTCAGTCCCTCCCTATCTGCCCTTCACGTTTCCTAAAATTTGTTCTCTAAAGACCGCTTCAGGGTGATGCTTACCCTGAACAAGTACGCTTTTCTCCAGAAAATAGCAATTGTTCATCCTGATTTATTCCAGTATATAAGCTGTCTGCATGCAGCTTTTCTCTCAATGACCTGGACCAGCTGGGTACTGGGCCTGGTGATTGGCAGATCTGTATGCACTGGGTGCAGCCAGATGGGCCTGCAGAATGCCCCTTTGCCCCTTTGTGTTTCTTGGTTTAATTTGCCCCCAAAGGGGATAAAGTTTCACAATTTTAAAATACTGTACCTGCCTTTGTGTGGATTGATTTTAAAGACAAAGAGATATTTTATTCCTACAGGTTTGTCAAACTCTTTCATTTGTTTAAAAGGCTGGATATGGGATGTGGAAGAGTGGTAAGCTAGGGAGACCACGTCCAGAGGCCCCTTAGAAGTGGCTGGCAATCTTTAGGTTTGTCCCTTTGTTTCTCTCCCCTCAGGCCAACTTAGCAGGTTCTAGCTCCCTCCACAAGGAGAATGTCCTCCAAAGAATGCCAGATTTTAATTTGTTTACCTTCTGTTCTGAAAGGAAAGGTCAAGTCTGTTATTTAAGGAAAAATAGAGTATGTGTTTCCAGACCTTTCCTTTTTGACCACAGACTAATTATTTAACCTGAGTCTCAGATTCCTCATCTACAAAATTTAAAATTTTGATGATAGAGGCTGTGGGTGCAGCTCAGTGGCAGGGCACTTGCCCAGCATGCACAGGGCCCTGGTTCCATCCCCAGAATTGGAAAAAGTAATAAACTTGAAAAAGGTATTAATACTGTTTAGCTCATCTGGGTTATTTCAGGATTAAGTGATATAACCCATGCAGTGTTTGGACCCAGTCCCTGGCAAAGAATAAGCTTAAATCTTAATGTTGATGTGTTGACTATTCCCAGAAGTTTTTCCATTCAGAAGAAGGCAGTATTTGATTGAAAAAGGGCAGCATTGTTCTCCATGGTGTCATTGGCTCTTTAAACAGACGTCAGTAGGAAGAAGAAGAAGAAAAAGTCATCCAGATCTTCAACTTTACCTTCCCAAGAAAAATCTGCCACAGACGCACACACGGTATAGTTTGAAAGGGAAGCAAAAATCTTCAACGTCATTCTGAGCCACCCTCATGCTATTCTCTCATAGGCTCAGAAGTTTCTAAAGCAAAAGTCCTGAGAATGAACCCAATGGACCTGGCAGGACCTTGTCCTTCTAGCCCTCCTCCCTTCCTCTGGCTGCACTTGTTCACTCTCTAGGCTTCCTCCCTTCCTCCCTCCCCCTCTCCCTTCCTCCCCCCTCCCCTCCCCTCCCCCCTCCCTTCCTTAAGTAGGGTGTCTGGCTTGGAGAAATGAGTGCTGGTTGGATTTCAGACCATAGCTAGGTGCACTGCTGCAGGACAACCTGTAGTCACATGCGACAGCCTTATCTCCTTCTGAATTCTTAACTCCTATCTGAGCCCACTCATTGGTGGTGGTTGTAATTGCTGTAAAATAGACATAACATAAAGCTTACCATCTGGACTATTTTTAAGTGTACAGTTTGGTAGTGTTAGGTTTATTCACATTTTTATTTTATTTTTTTATTTATTTAATTTTGATTCATTGAACACAAATGGAGTACAGCTATTATTTCTCTGGTTGTACACAGAGTAGAGTCACACCACCTGTGCATTCATACATGTATACAGGGCAATGTTGTCTGTCACACATTTTGTTATTATAACCCCCCCATCTGACCCCACCCCTCCCTTCCCTCTATGCTATCTATCCTTCCTCCATTCTTGCCACCCTTCTACCCCGCATTATGCATCATCATTCACTTATCAGAGAGGTCATTTGGCCTTTGGATTTTTGGAATTGGCTATTCTCACTTAGCATAACAGTCTCCAACATCATCCATTTGCCTGCAAATGCCATAATTTTATTCTTCTTTATGGCTGAGTAACATTCCATTGTGTATATATACCACAGTTTCTTTATCCATTCATCTATTGAAGGGCATCTAGGTTGGTTCCACAATCTAGCTATTGTGAATTGAGCAGCTATGAACATTGATGTGGCTGCATCACTGTAGTAATCTGATTTTAAGTCCTTTGGGTATAGGCCAAGGAGTGGGATAGCTGGGTCAAATGGTGGATCCATTCCAAGTTTTCTAAGGAATCTCCAAACTGCTTTCCAGAGTGGCTGCACCAACTTGCAATCCCACCAGCAATGTATGAGTGTACCCTTTTCCCCACATCCTCGCCAACACCTGTTGTTGCCTGTGTTCTTAATAAAAGACATTCTAATTGGGGTAAGATGAAATCTTAAGGTGGTTTTGATTTGCATTTCTCTTATAACAAGTGATGTTGAACATTTTTTCATAAATCTGTTGATTGTTTGAAGATCTTCTGTAAAGTGTCTGTTCATTTCTTTGACCCATTTATTGATTGGGTTATTGGTGTTCGTGGTGTAAAGATTTTTGAGTACTTGGTAGATTCTGGAGATTAGTGCTCTATCTGAAGTGTGTGTGACAAAGATTTTCTCCCACTCTGAAGGCTCTCTCTTCACATTGCTGATTGTTTCCTTTGCTGAGAAAAAAGGTTTATTCACATTTTTGTGTAACCAATCTCTAGAAATTTCCATCCTGCCAAACAGAGACTATACTTATTAACTCTCCAACCTTCCTGCCCCCAGTCCCTGAAACCACCCATTCTGTTTCTGTCTCAGAATTGGGCTTACACAAGTGGGATCATATAGTATTTGTCTTTTTATGATTTAAAAGTAGACATAGCAGGATGTCTCCAAGGTTCCTCCACATTGACGCATGTGTCAGAATTCCTTTCTTTTGGAGGATGGATGATTCACCAGTGATGGACATTCCTACTGCTTCCACCTTTTGGCTACTGTGAACCATATGGCTGTACTGGTGCACAGATGTCTCTTCATAACTCGTTCGGTTCTTCAGGTGTATATCCAGAAGTGGAAATGCTGGGTTATATGGGAATTCTATATTTAATTTTTTTGAAGAAATGCTTCCATAGTGCTTCCGTAGTGGTTGCGCCATTTTTCATTCCCCCAACAGTGCACAGGGGTCCCGATTTCTCCACATCATTGCCAAGTATTGTTATTTTCAGTTTTTTAAAATAGTATTCATTCTCACACCTGTGGGCTTTGTTTGTCTCTCGTTACGGTTTTGAATTGTATTTTCCAAATGAAAAGTGATGGTGGGCATCCCTTTGTTTATGGGTTGATTGGCCACTCAGGCATCTTTGGAGAAATACCTAATTTATAAATTTTTTTCTTTTATGATTTGGAGTTTTTTTCCACTTAAAATTTTTTGTTTAACCCAAGATCATAAAGATTTTCCCATATTTTTCCTTTGAGAAGTTGTATAAATTTTACTCTTAAATTTAAGTCTATTAGTCTATTACCTTTTTGAGTAAATTTTGTTAAATGGCGTGAGGTAAGGACTGAGTTTACATTCTCTCTGTCTCTCTCTCTCTCTCTCACCAGTAGCATTTTTGAAAAGACCATCTTTTACCCATGAATTTTCCTGTCACCTTTGTTGAAAATCAGTTGACAGCTGATGTATATAGAGTCTACTTTTGGACTCTCTTCTGCTCTGTTAATCTATATATGTCTAACCTTAGGCTGACACCACACTATTTTGATTGCTTTAACTTTATATTGTCTTTTTTCTTCTTGGTACCCAGAATTGAACATAGAGGCTTCTCAACCACTGAGGTACATCCCCAGCCATTTTTTAAAAAAATATTTCTATTTAAAGACAGTGTCTTGCTAAGTTGCTGAGGCTGGCTTTGAACTCTAAATCATCCTGCCTCAGCCTCCCGAGCTGCTTGGATTTCAGATATGCTCCACTGCCACTGGCTTTTACTTTGTCTTGAACTTAAATAGTGCAAGCTCAAGACTTAAGGTCCGCCTTCCAGCTCTTTTATTTTTCAAAATTGTATTGGCTACTGTAGGTCCTTTGCAGTTCCATGTGAATTCTGGAACTCTAAGCTCTTTAGGTACAAAAACATTGTTCAATCTTTTAGTGTCACCCCCTAGTGCCTCACATGTTGTGTGATGAGTTATGTTTCTATATTTGTTGACTGATTAGTTAATGGGAACCAATTGAGTCAGTAGGATTTAACTCACTGAGTTCTAGAAACTTAGGGTTGGAAACAGACTTATGGGGCACTTGGATGAAGATTAAGGGCAACCACATTAAAAGATAGTAAGACTGAGGCCCAGAGAGATTGACTTATCTAAGCTCAGACGGTGATTTGTGTCCACTGGGATCAGAACTCAGGTTTTTGACTCACCTGTCCCTGAGTTAGGCATAGGGCTTACATGGCTCGGTGGGTCTTTAGAACCCTATTTTTGTACAGAGATAGGATTTTATTTTCCCCGTTAGCAGCAGCACTCATCAATAATGTGCCAGGTCGTAGGGACACCCAGAGCAATGGGACCTGGCACTTACACATTCATGGTCTTTTAGGAGCTTACTTTTGTGCTCTTTACTGCAAGTGCCGGGACAAGGTCCCTATGTGTGTGTGGTCTAGGAAATGGGCCTAAAAGGAGACCCAGGTATCTGTGTTTCAGCAGCAGACTTAAGGCAAGTTAGTACCTGAATGAATTTGATCAAAGACTCTGCAGAGACACAAGCAGTAATGCTGTGGACGAAATTCTTGCAAAGTAAACAGGCTGCACATTACAGTGCCGTCCTCGGCACACCTGTATTGGAGGACTTGCTGAGTACAGACATTCTGACTTCTTAATGGATGGCCGTGAAATTGACAAATTAAGGGGAAGGAAATTGCATCTGTGAAAGCCTGGAGTTCATCCTTCTGGGAATGACTCAGCTTCTTCTTCCCCTCAGGCTATAATTTCGGTTTCTTTTCTAATGGACGCGTTGATATTTTGTGCTTATTTCTCACCTTATGGTCTGCAAAAAATTTCCTTAAAGGGAAAAGGAAAAGTTAGAAGGTATAATTTGAAAAGTGGCTTTTATGTGAACCAATTCTCCCCTTATTAAAATTTAGGCAATGCCTTATAATGGAACATTTCTAAATTTTAATCAGCTATGAATAAGTGCTACCATCTTACTATGATAAGGCTGATTATTTTCATTCCTCTAAAGTACTTTTATTTATAATTGTTAAAAATAAATGTTAATTATATTTGAAAGCATTAAAATATGCTGTTTCCTTTATCAATGAGAAGGTGTTTTCCTGATATTTTGTATTTGAACCTCAATTAAACAAAATTAGATTACTATCCTGAATATCTGTAAAGTTAGCTCAAGAACGAGAAATTTTCAATTAGTGCTGCTTAAACATTCTCCCTTCTCTCACTCTTTGGTCTCTTTTTCAGAGATAACCACTATCCTGAATTTTGTGTCTATCATTGCCTGGCTTTATTTTGTTTCAAAGTTAGACAACAACACAGACACACACACACACACACACACACACACACACACACACAGGGCTAAACAATGCATTATTTAATTTTGCATGTGTCTGAATGGTATAAACTGGCATTATGCTCCCTAAAGTCTCCTATGATTTTTTTTTTCCGTCTGCAATCTTGTTTTTCATCTAATCACCATGTGATATTTTATTGTGCAACTTTATCACTTTTGTATTTGTTTTCCTTTCAGTATTCATTTGTGCTGTGACCACATTTTTGCCATCACCAATATTTATGCTGTGAATATTCTTGAACCTGTCTCAGGGCATCCATGTGCAGTGCTGTCTTTCAGCTGGCTGTGTCAGAGTAGAATTGCTGAATTATAAGGTATGTCAATGTTCAGCCTTTACAAGCTACCGTCAAATTATTTTCCAAAGTGACCGTGCCAATTTAGAATTATACTACCCGAGTATAAGCAAGTCCATTACCCGGATATTGTTAGCTCTTCCATAACACAATACTTGCGTTCTAAAAATTACCACACTATTTTAAATCACCCAATAAAGATGGGACTTAGAAGAAAAATGGGGTTAGAGGAAAACCTCAGTGGCACATACAAACAGAAGCATGGTTTCACGTTAAACAGTTAGGAAACACGCAACTGCTACAAAAAATGCAGCACTTCACCTTGAGGTAGACCTGGTGAAGTGCAGTGCGGTGCGGGAGGGAAGGTTCTCTAGCACTGGACCCATTGCTTCCAAGTGTGGAGGGGTGTGGCCGAAGCACCTGGTGACTGAGATAGCTAACGGACAGTGTGCAACTGGGTTCAACTGGGCAGAATTTTGTCACCTGGTGTTTCTCAGGTTGAAATCATGCATAATCAATGCAAAATTCAGGTTATGCTCAAATTGTTCCTTAATATATCAATTACATCAGAAATTCACATCGTCATAACAAACATGGTAACAGAACTAACTCATTCTCCAACCCCTGATACCATCAGTTTTGTTTTGTTTGGCCAACCGATAAATGTAAAAGAGTATCTTATTGTGGTTTTGACTTTCATGTTCCTGATTTCTGATTCTAGCAAGATTGACCATCTTTTTCTTTTTTTAATTTTAATACTTTTTAGTTGTCCATGGACCTTAATTTCCTTATCTGCGGTGCTGAGAATTGAACCCAGTGCCTCACGCATGCTAGGCAAGTGCTCTTCCACTGAGCTGTAACCCCAGCCCCATCTTTTTCTTTTATTAGTCAAATGTGCTTTTATTCTTTTCAGTGCAGGAAATTGAACCCAAGCTCACTCTACTGTTGAGTTACACCCCCGCCTTTTTTTATTTTTTATTTTGAGACAGGTTCTTACTCAGTTTCAGGGTAGCCTTGTGATCATCCTGCCTCAGTCTTCCCAGTAGCTGGATTACAGGTGTGCACCACTGTGCTCCACTTCTTTGCCCATTTTTCAGTTTAGGTTGTTTGATCTTTGTCTTTTCTGTAGATGTTTTGTATATCCATGATCTTGAACTATTGTAGTTATATATAATGCAAAACCTTCTTTTTTTTTTTTTTTTTTTTTTTTTACTTTAAGTTACTTTTTTTTTTTTTTTTTTTTTGGTGCTGGGGATTGAACCCAGGGCTTTGTGCTTGCAAGGCATGCGTTCTACCAACTGAGCTATATCCCCAGCCTTAAGTTACTTTTTGATGAATAGACACTCTCAGTTTTAAAGTAGTCAGTTCTGTTAATTACAACTTTTTTTTTTTTTTTTTTTTTTGGTACCAGGGATTTGAACTCAGGGTCACTCGACCGACCACTGAGATACAACCCCAGCTCTTTTTAGTATTTTATTTAGAGACAGGGTCTCACTGAGTTGCTTAGCACCTCACTTTTACTGAGATTGGCTTTGAACTTGCAATTCCCCTGCCTCAGCCTCCCAAGCTACTGGGATTACAGGTGTTGGCCACCACACCTGGATAATTATAACCTTTATGATTCATCTTGTATCTTAAGAAATCTTTTCCTTTCCATCACCTATTTTTTTGTTTGTTTGTTTTAAAGTTTTACTTTCCATTAAAATCTTAATCCACTTTTAGTTTGTTTCTGCGCATGGCGTGAGATAGGAATCCATTTTTATTTTCTTACATGTGGAGTTAATTCCCTTTATCAGAATCACCCTTTGTCCTCATGATTTGCCTGTCATCTGTCAAGTATCAACTTTAAATAAATATGCCTGCTTTGTATTCTCTGTCAATCATTTGTCTAGCCCTGATTTTTATCTTACTTATTAAAGTTTATTTTAAAACAAAGTCTTCACACACAGTAGGGCTACTCACTTTTCCTTAAGCTTTTTAAAAAATACTTGATTTAAAGTATACATAGTAGCCGGGTGTGGTGTCGCACGCCTGTAATCCAAGCGACTTGGGAGGCTGAGGCAGGAGGATTGTGAGTTCAAAGCCAGCCTCAGCAACTTAGTGAGGCCCTAAGCAACTCAGTGAGACCCTGTCTCTAAATAAAATACAAAATAGGGCTGGGATGTGGCTCAGTGGCCGAGTGTCCCTGAGTTCAATCCCTGGTTCCAAAAAAAAAAAAAACAACAACAACAAAAAAAAAATAAAGTATACATAGTATAAAATTCACCATTTTAACCATTCCAATGTGTACAATGGAGTGGCATTAAGGACATTTGTGATACTATAAAGCCATCACTATTATACGTTTCCAGAATATCTTCATCACCCTCAACACCTAAACCTATTGCTTAATGGGTGCTTAATTGTACTCATTAAGTAATAACTCCCTGTTTCCCCCTTTACCCATCCCCTGATAACCTCGAATCTACTTTCTGTCTCTATACATTTGCATATTCTAGATACTTTACATAAGTGGAATTACAATAATTGTCTTTTTGTGTCTGGCTTATTTCATCTAGTGTAATGTCTTCAAGGTTCATTCATGGTGTAGAATGTATCGGAACTTCATTCCTTTTATGACTGAATATATTCTATTGTGTGTGTACTGTCACAGTTTGCTTCTCAGTTCACCTGTTGAAGGACACTCAGGTTGTTTCCTCCTTCTAGCTATTGTGCATAACCCTGCAGTGAACCCTGCTGTACAAGCATCTGTTGAGTCCTTGTTTTCAATTCTTCGGGGTATACACCTAGGGGTAGAGTGCTGAGTGCTGAGTCACAGGTAATTCTGTTTTTAACTTTTGAGGAATCACCACACTTTTCCTTAGTGGCTACCCCATTTTATATTCCCACTAGCAGTGGGAATTCGGATTTCTCCATATTCTTGCAAAAAGAAATATAATGAAGAAGTACAAGAGAAGAGAGAAAATGGAACCATATATAATACTAGGTTAAAACCAGAGAAGTCAGAAAACAGTGGAGAACAACAACAACAAAAGAACAGGGTGATGAATTAAAAACACCTACAAATATTGTAGATACCTGTCCGACTGCATCAGCAATCATTTTAAATGTGAATGATCCAAATATACCAATTAAAAGATGGAAACAAAACAAAACAAACAAGACCCAACTATATGTTACTTACAGGAAGTCCATGTTAAATATAAAAACACAAATGGATTTAAATTATAGGAATGGAGAAAGATCTGTCATACTATCACTAATCAAAAGGAAGCTGGAGTAGCTATATCAATTTCAGAAAATGCAGACTTAAGATCAAGGAAAATTATTGGTGATAAGGAGACATTGGATAATAATAAAAGGCTCCTCTCTTCAAAAAGATAAAATTTTAATGTGTATACACCTGACAACAGATCAGCCACATGTGTCAGGTAATAACTGACAGACTTGTGAGGAGAAACAGGTAAATCCCATGTCATAGTTGGTGAGTTCAACACCCCTCTGTCAGTAATTGATAAATCCAGCAGGCAGAAAATCAATATGGACATAGTTGAACTGAACTGAACTGTCAGGCTGACATTTATAGAATACTTCGTTCAACAGGAGAAGAATATGTAGTCTCAAGTTCACATGGAACATTCACCAAGATAGATGACATTCTAGGTTATGGATCACTTCTAAGAAAATTCAAAAAATATGCTTTCAGACCACAATGGACTTAAACTAGAAATCTATAATAAAGATAGCTGGAAAAATCCCCAAATAGCTGCAGATTGAAAAACATATTTCTAGGAGTTAGGGGTTTAGCTCTAGTATGTGTGAAGCTCTGGGTTTCATCCCCAGCACCACAGACAAACAAAACAATGACACTTCTAAGTCAGGCAGGTGACACGTTCCTATAGGCTTGTCCAAGTGGGAGGTTGAAGCAGGAGGACCTCTTGAGTTTAGGAATTTGAGAATAGCCTAGGTAACCTTGTGAGAACCTATCTCAAGAAAGAAAATAAGCCGGGCATGGTGGCTCACGCCTGTAATCCCAGCAGCTTAGGAGGCTGAGTCAGGAGGATCACGAGTTCAAAGCCAGCCTCAGCAAGGGTAAGGCACTAAGCAATTCAGTAAGACCCTGTCTCTAAATAGAAATACAAAAATAGGGTTGGGGATATGCCCCAGAGTTCAAACCCTGGTTCCAAAAAAAAAAAAAAAAAGAAAGAAAAGAAAGAAAAGAAAAGAACAATAAACAATAAAATGTACTTCTAAATAACACATGTATCAAAGAAGAACTTTCAAGAAAAATATACAAACATTTTGAGTTAAAGATAAAAATAAACATCACAATTTCTGAAAGCAGTAAAAGTGTGTTTAGAGGGAATTAGCATTGAATGCATATATTAGAAAAGGAGGAATGTCTAAAATCAGTAGTTTAATATTCTATAAGAATTTTAGAAACCAGAAAAGTGAGAGAATATTAAATCCAATAATTAGAAGAAAGGAAATAATAAAACTTAAAGCTGAAATAAATGAAATGGAAAACAGAAGAGAAAATTAATGATGCCAAAAGCTAGTTTAAAAAAAGTGTTTTCAAAACTGCATAGGTGCACAGAGCAAGACAGTTTACTACTCACAGGACAGCAAACATCAGGAGCACAAATGTGCCACCCTTGTTTCTAAAATTATGGTTGAAATTGGTCTCAAGGACTATTATGATGTGACCAGAATCTGCACTCTCATAGTTATGAAATTTCCATCACCAGAGCAAATATTAAAGGCACAAGATCATGTGGGAGGAACAGGCAGACACTCGCTGTAGAAGGAGGTGAGTCAACTGCTGATAGGAATCACCATCCTTACAGACCAGTTTTCTTCTTTTACTTACAGATGGAAGTGTATATCTTGAGCTCATTGGGTTAAGTCAGTAGGTTTGCTGTGCCTGGTCTAATGATGCTGGCTGCCATGTTGTTTTGACTTGATTGGCCTCATTGTTTTATTCAATCTTGTCTGGGCATGGATTCTTCCCATGGGCATCCATGTGAGTTACATAACTATCTCACTGGGCTGCACTAGTGGCTTTCTAGTGCTCATGACAGAGGAATATCTTTACTATGCCAGTCAGTTATCTGCCAAGAATCCAACCAGGTATCTAAGCGATTAGCTATAGACTAAGAGTCAGTGAAAATATGACACATCTGGTCTTTAGCATTGTCTAGGTGAAACCAGGGGAATGGCTTTCAACTTGACTCCATTGTGTTAACTGGCCCTTACCACAGTCCAGGGCTGTCATGTCATTGGAGCTGAAGGGTTACTGCTGCCCAGTGGACACCATCAACTTTTAGTTTGGTTCAGTTATCAATAAAACAGGTCAAAGTAGCCTTCTGAACTTCTTAGAAGCAGAGTCCCTAGGAAACCAATGCTGCCCCTGTGAGTGATCAAGGGGACATAAAATTCCCCTAAAAAGTGTGACTCTTAGCATGTCATGAAGGGAATTTATACCTATGGGATCCAATTTGATTATCCCTTGCTCCTTTCTGACTACCACTAACATCTGAGTAGATCCAACTGAAGAATAGGGGTATCTGGTTGCAGTGTATCTTGGGGGTCCTGTGTAAAGCATTGAGTCTTTGCATTACCCAACAGCCAGCCAATAGCTATTTCTTGAATGGAAGATGGGACCTTTGGGTGGAGGCTGCTTCCTTTGCCAGAGTGTCCAATCAGCCTAGTTATCAGCAACAGATACCTATAGTTCAAAAGGGTTCTGGAGTTTTCAGGCCCTAAGGACAGGGCTACTGAGACAGCCTGTGGTATTCTTTGTAATGCTGCCTGCTAAACTTGGCACAACTTCTGGTGAAAGTTTACATAAGGCCCAGCAAAAAGCATTGGTGAGGCAGATACGGTTTTTGGTATGCAAACAATCCCATCAGTGCTGAACTTCCTTTTGGTAATGGGAAGCTATAGGTGAGAAACTTTTCCTTTACTATCTTAGGGGTTGATCCTTCAGCCTCAGACCACATTGCTCCTATGGATTCAATTTGGTGGCTGGTTCTTGAATCTTATCAAGAGTAATGTGCCAACCTAGGGGTTTCATCTTCTGCCCATTGAACAGCCAATCTGGAGCAGCTGTCGCCTTCACAGTTTGGTTTAATGGTTTTATTAGTGCATTATAGTTACACATAATAGTGGGGTTCAATTTGACTTCATCATATGTGCATGGAATATACTTTGGTCCATTTCAGTCGCCTACTAATAACCCAATCAATAAATGGGCCAAGGAAATGAACAGACACTTTACAGAGGAAGATCGACAAGCAGTCAACAGATTTATGAAAAAAATGTTCAACATCCCTTGTTATAAGAGAAATGCAAATCAAAACCACCTTAAGATTTCATCTTACCCCAATTAGAATGTCTTTTATTAAGAACATAGGCAACAACAGGTGTTGGCGAGGATGTGGGGAAAAGGGAACACTCATACATTGCTGGTGGGAGTGCAAGTTGGTGCAGCCACTCTGGAAAGCAGTGTAGAGCTTCCTCTTTCCCTTCCCTACTTCCTCCCTCCTTCCCCTTCCTCTACTTCACTTCTTCCTTCTATTTACTTATTGTTTTTTTAAACTGGTGTTTTGTAGGTATGCATAAAGGTGTAATTCCCTGTGGCATAGTCATACATGTACATAGCATATTTTTGTCTGTTCATTCCACAGTTCCTTCTTTTCCCTGTCCCTCATCCCTCTCCCCCTAATCCCCTTCCTCTATTCCACTGATTTCCTCTCTATTTTCATGGCATCCAGCCCCAAAGCTTGAATAGCTTCTTTCCAGATCTCCCATGCATTTTATGAGCTTCAGGGAAGTCTCTCTAGATTGGTTGTCATGTAGTGATGGACAAGGGATCCAAAGTAGCAATTCTTATTGTGTGGCATGATTCTGTCCCAGTTGGACAGTCTGTGTACAGGGTCACATGTGAGATAGTCTAGTTGCTGCCATTTACTCTCTCATTCCCTTTCCAGAGACCTAGAAACCAATCACCAATAGCTCCCCGGTGTGCTAATCAGAGCAGCCTTGGATTTCCCTCTTGCTACAGTTCTGAATCTCGTTCCTCTGGGCAAGGATATGGAACTCTCCAGGAATAGATCTGTGTTGGCCGAAACAGGTACCCGGTGCTTTCCTCTCTAGTGTGATCCCAGAGCACTTTCCTCATCCCTATTCTGTAGAAGAGCAAGCCACCAACCATCACATCATTTGGGAAACTTGTCCAATCATACCAGCCACTGCTAAGCTTCCACCTAAGGACTTCGTTCATCTATATTAACAGAGAGTACAGTGAGCCATATCTTATTTCTCCCTTAACCCACTACTTGGATGAGAGCATTTATTTCTGGTTTCCAAAGAGTTTTGTCATATTTCAGAATCTAGGGCAAAGGATTCTTGCCTTTGCTTCTCATAAGTTGCTATCTACCTTGGTATCCTGATCACTGCTCCAATTTTGTAAGGGAAGAAACTCAATCTTGCCCAAACTCTGTGGGTGCCCAAAGTGGATAACAAGGCACTGTGGATTAAATAAAATTGATAACTCCCAGCACAGCAAGTTGTGGGAGTTTGAGTGTGATAGCACTGGTTTCCCTGCCCGCAAGTCCTCTGGTACAATAATGGATCACATTGCCGTCAGTGGAGGCACATGATGGTCACACATGTGGTGGGTCATGTGAAGAACCCACAGTTGAAGAACATGGCCAAAGGCTGCAGTAAGCAATAAGCAAGCCAGCCCCCTTGAATTGTTCACAGCCCAGTTGCGCTAGGGCAGTGGGATAGGTGGCTGAGAGACCAAAGAAGCCACCTGGAGATGGGATGGTAAGATATAAGGTTTATTGATAAATTGCTTGTGGGAAAGATGCAGTGACAACGAGCTGGGCAGTTGTACTTCTGTTTCACATAGTGCCACTGGTGCTTCGCCAGAAAATAATGCCTTCATTTCTCACGACTTTGTTCAGCAGCAGCTTGCTCAGTAGGCTCTTCCCTCCCCATGATGCGCTGATCCACATGTGACTATAGGGAGGGAGTTTTTAGAAGTTAGGTTTTAGAAACAATGTCAGCTTAGCTTGCTTTGTCCCCTTGCATGACCAGCATCCTCAGGTACTTGGCATGCATGCAGGAAAGCAGCTTTCTACAGATAACACTAATCACTGAATTTCCAGCCTACATAACAAAAGCCAGTGTCCTTCAAGATATTATTTATTTGGACATTCCAGCCCACGCTTGCTTTCATCGTCCCTTAATTTGGTTAGGTTCTTTGGAACAGAAAGGGCCACTTCAGGGACAGGGTGTTTAATTGTCCTCCTTTTCTCCAAAGATGACACACCCTCCCCCAGGAAGTGACAAGCTACATGGTAGTCATGCTATAGTCACGTGACCTACTTAATCACCTTTGTGAGTAGCTACAGAAGTAGCGCGGGACAAACCTTGTAGTTTGGCATACACAGAGAGGATGTGTGGAGATGTTCAGGACTTGGGGCAGGCTGGGTCACTTAACATTTTCTTTTTCTTTTTTTTTTTTTTTGCAGTGCTGGGGTTTGAACCCAGGATCTTTGCATGCTGGGAAAGTACTCTATCACTGAGTGACACCCCCAGCCCTTTGCCTGATATTTTGTTAGTCTGAAGATATCTTTATTTCCACTTGTTTTTTAAAATTTTAATTAATTTTTATATTTGTTCTAATTTGTGGTACATGACAGTAGAATGCATTTATACATTTTGATAGATCATACATAAATGGTGAGTTTTGAAGACTACTTTTACTTGGCTTAGGATTAAAGGATGACAGTTATTTTATTTCAGCATTTAAAATGTGCTGTTCCATAGTTTCTGGTTTCCATTCTTTTCATTGAAAATCCATCTGTCCTTCTGCCGTTGCTCTCAGTCCAGGAGGCAAAGCCCAGAATCCCAGCCTCCTGCTCTATGGACTCCGTTTCTTTCCATGGATTCAGCTATGGGGAGGACCGCCTGGGGGAGGAGAGGCTGTGGCATGACCTTAACTTCTCTACAGCTCTCTCTCCTCTCTGGAATCTTAGTCTCTTGGTCCTTGTTTCTAAACTTCGCCCTTTTAAGCCTAGGGATTGTCCTGGCTTCCCCCTGTTGCTAGTCCTAGATTATGTACCCTTATGAGCATTTCAGGACTGTGGTTTTATGAATCTTATCCTTAAAAATAGTGCTGCATGAATGTGGACCTGATGCTAAATGGCTGGATGATTTTTTGGAGTCTATAAACAGAAATTAATGTCAATCTGCCTCATGGAGTGGGGTGGAATGGCAGAGAGTGGGGCTGATTCCTAAGTCTTTCCATCCTCCTTGTCTGATTCTCCTCAGGGACTTACTGCTTTAGCTAATATTTCAAAATATAGAGCTACAACCATAGAAACAAAAAGTTATACTCCATTTGTGTACAATGAATCAAAATGCAGTCCGTAAAAAATAAAAAAAATAGCATGGTCTTCAGAAAGAGAGAAATATTTAAATTCAGACCTTTGGTCTGCTAGACACTAGCTGCATCACCATGGGAAATTACTTTCTGAGGTGGTTTTCTCATTTGTGAAATGGATGCTTACCTACTTGTCAAATCCACACAACACAGTTGTGCCACAGCGGTGAGTTAGATTGCTGAGAGACCAAAGAAATCGCCAGGAAATGGCATATGTGGCATATGGTTTATTGAGAAGTGTGTATGGGAGGTCCAGTGGCAACAGGCTGAACAGACAGCACCTCCACCCTCATCGTGTTTTGTCCAGTGGTGGTTGGCTGGATGAGTGACATGTGTCTTGTTATGGTTTGGGTGTGAGGTATCCCTCAAAAGCTCACATGTGAGACGATGCAAGAAGGTCCAGAGGAGACACGATTGGTTTGTAAGAGTCTTAACCCAATCAGTGAACTAATCCCTCATGGGATTAATTGAAGTGGTGGAGTGTGGCTGGAGGAAGTGGTTCATTGGGGGCGTGGCTATGGGGTATATATTTTGTATCTGAAGAGTGGAATCTTTCTCTGCTTCCTGATAGTGGGGCTGTTTCCCTCTGCCATACTCTCCTGCCTTGATGTTCTGCTTCACCTCAAGCCTCGAGGAATGGAGTTGGCCTTCTATGGACTAAGACCTCTGAAAATGTGAGCCCTCAAATAAACTCTTCCTCCTTTATAGTTGTGCTGGTCAGGTCATTTAGTCAGAGCAGCCAAAAAGCTGACTAAAACATGTCTTTTCCAGCGTTCTCAGTTCCATGCCAATCACCACGGAGAAAGGGGTTTTATATATTGGGCTGCAGAAGCACTGAGAGCATCATCATTAGCTTGCTTAGTTTGCTTGTATGACCAGCATCCCAAGGAGCAACTGTCCAGCCATACAGGCAAGAAAGTAGCTTTCTGCAGATAACGTTAACTTGCCCTAGCTTCCAGTGTGCAAAGGAGAAAGCCAGTGTTCCTTCAAGATAATATGTATCTGGGAATTCTAGGCCAGACTTGTTCTCATTGTTCCATTAAGTTGGCTAGGTTTTTGGGAACAGAGGGGGCCTTCAAGGGACTTGGTGTTTTATTGTCTCCTTTAAGAAAGATGCACACTAGCTCATGGATCTTTTGGATGGATTAAAGGAAATGATGCATTCATTCATGGGATGTAATAGATGCTCAGTATGTATCAGCTTAATTGTTTTTTCCTACTTCCTTTATCCAACTTAAATCATTTAAGAAACACATAGTTATAAATTCTTTCCTGACTTCTCAAGTAGAATCAGAAGAAAATGAAAACAACTATAAAATTCCTAACCCATACCTTTTAAAGCTCAATTTTATATTTAAAGATTTGCTTCTAAAATTCTAGCTTTTAGCTTATATAATGAATTTTATAACATTCATTTTATGAATCTTTTTTCCATATACAACTTAATATGTGACCTTTTATTTAGTTAAAAAAATTTTATAGCATCAGCATTATTTTGGTATAGTTCATTACTTTGTGTTTTAAGTGTAGAGAGAAAGTGACTTGGACTTTCATTTTTTTTGCAATTTGTTCTTTTCCCCTTTGGGGCACATGGTGATCAACACAAATACAGCTGATGAATCCTCCACAGTGGAACTTGGGCTATCAAAATCATAATTTTAAAGATTTGAGTGATTGCTCTGTAGTGCCTGATTGCTACAAATATCTAGTCATTCTTTCTCCTGAGAGCAAACTTGCCAACAAAAGCCCTGTTTTCCTTAAGGGTCCAGATAGTTATTCTCCACAACTTCCATTGACAAGGCTGACCTTGTCACATGTCACACGTCACATGCCTAAGTCTTTCCATCTTAACTCTCCATGGTCTTCAGTCAAAATGCACCTCAGCAGACTCTAGCTTCTGTCGTACCTCCTGGGGGAGAATGCTTATGAAACCACAACATACTGTGCCTTTCCACAGAGGTGAGGCATTTTTAATATTCGTGATTGCATACTCCTTCTTAAGCCAGAAGGACTTTTGTGCTGGGGGAGTTTGAGATAACAGTAAAAAATAAAATGAGAGGTACTGAGGTCTGAGTATACCAAGGAAAGTTCTGAGAACTTTTCTTCCACTACAACAAAGCAATAAGTCAGCACACTAAAGACCACACTAATGAGGTTTTATGCATCTCAAATTAATCATAATGGATATTCTGCAGTTACTTTCTGTTTGCCACCCTTTTCTCCAGAAACTTGTAAATTGGTTTCACTTTCACGCAGATAGCATGCAAACTCAGAGGCTTCTACATGACCTTGGACCAATTAGCAAGAGGCTTTTTATTTTTCCTGTACTCTTTCCATAATGTTAAGTGTTTTTCACATTTTAGGAATCAAAATTAATGCTGATTTTTTTTTCTAAATGCCTCAACTCTGAGTCAGAAATTCAGAATAACTTTGTTTGAAATGATGACAACTCTTGGTGATTTTTTTATACACCATACCTAAATGCCATCGAGTAGGCACGCAATCTGTTACCTTATATAAAATTGTGTCATTACCTTATATAAAATTGTGTCATGCATGTTTTTATTTATGCGTGTTTTTGTTCTGTCTGCAGACTTGAGAATTTCTGTTACAGGACATTTAACTTACGTTGGTATCCTCAGATGATGGGCTTGGGAATGGTGGATGGAGGAGGTGTTGAGGTTTTTCCAATGAAATCCTAGGAAAAAGACATCAAGTTGAAGCAGAGGGAATCTGAGCCTGAGGTCAGCATTCTACCAGACAGCACCGCGGATGGAACTAACCACCCATCAAATCCATTAGCTTCTTTCTACCCAGATGGGTTCTCACTTTCCTAAATCAGACAGCCATCGCTTCCCCTCTTAATTGGGCTCTCTGCCCTTCACCTTGGCCCTTTCAATCCATTGTCCTGCAGTACCCAAAGTTATCTTTCTAAACTCATCCTGTTGGTTTCCTGCCTAAAGTCCTTCAACATCTTTCCATTGCTCTCCAGGAAAAGTCCCAGTTCTTTAACATGATTTCCAGACTTCACGGTCTGAGCCCTCTTTGTCTTTCTCTAGCTACTTGTTCTTTAATGTGATTGTTCTCGTTTTACTGCACTTAGTGTTGCTATGAGCCATCGTGCTCTCAGTTCTTCCTCTGACCCATACTAATTTCTATTCTTCTTTCATGTCCCAGTTAAACTATTGCTGCATCTCACCACTTTGAACCTAATTCCATGAAGTCCCATGGAATTGGTCACTGTTTGGCTGGTCTTGGTTACTGCTGTACCTTCCATGCTTAGCAAAATGCCTGACGTGAAGAAGGTGTCTAGTGTTTATTTGGTAACAAGTGAAGAATAAGAACCTGTGATTTCGGTGCCAGTCTGACTCCATGACTTAACCATGCACTAGTTATTTTGTGGTATTTTGTGGTTTGTACCAGGATCACTATAAGAAATGGGCAGCACTGTCTTATCTAATTGGTAACCTAGGGAGCTCCTTTTTGGAGGGTTGGGCTTGAGGGACAAAGGATTCTCAGGATATAGTGTCTACAATGAAGCAAAGCAGAGTCCTAAGTACTGTGATGGAACTTGGGGAAAGGTGATCCTAGGACATTTCTACCAGCAGGAAAAAGGCAAATGGAAAACAGTATGTTTCTATTTCCACTAATTAAGATGTATAAAGTTCACCTCATTAGGCCTATAATAAAAATTTCAGAATATACAAAAGAGTCTTTTTCTTCTAAGATTTTTTTTTTTTCAATCCCAAATTCCCTTGGTGGTGTTGAGGAATGGTGTCCCAGCAGGACTAGTACGGTCTTGATTCCTCCAGCAGAGCCTTACGGTTAACCAGAGCCATAGCCAGTGCATGTCACCTGCCCGTGCTCCCTGCGGACCATGAGTGCAAAAGCAGGTCACTTTCCCTGGACTTCTTATGTGTCCCCCAAAGTATCATAAAAACTTCAACTCCTACCCTCCTGACTACTGCATTTCCTGTTCCCACACTTGGTCTCCTGTTCCTCTAATTATCCTGATAGAAATGACACAAAGTACTAAAATCGAATCCTTATAGTTCCCCAAATGGTCCAGAAATAAATGTACATATATCAAAATTGTACAAGGGAGGAACTAAGATTCATGGTGGTACCACTGAAATGCCACAATTCTTAACTTTGGGGAAGTGGTGGATTATTTGAGAATGTGATGGAAGTTACAGATCCTCTCCCTGGCAAGACGCATATAATTTTGCAAATAATTTCAAGTGTTCACGAACTATAGATTAAGGACCTTTGCTGGATGTGTTAACCGAAGGACTTTCCTAAGTTTTGAGATTTGGGTCCTAGGGAATGAGAAGTATTAGCAATGTTTATGCCTATAAATTTGTTATTAAAAATGAAATACATTTTAAAGGAGTGCACACCATCACAGAGTTTGATTATATGCATTGACACAAGCTTTATTAATTTCTGACACTGTCAGCACAAAGGCTATTAGGGAGTCACAACAGGGTCATTTGGTATTTGCTGAGAGTGGTTTGAGACCATTAGCTTTCTAATGAAAATATATGGATGTCCAATTAGAAAAAAGAAAATTAGCTAAATTGAGCTAAAAGGGAGAAAACTATGTGCTTTGAACTAATATTTCCCAAATGCTTGGACTTTTTTTTTTTTTAAATAGAGCATTGCCCTCTACCCCTCCACCCCACCTACTGCTTCCTCTGCCCTTCCCCCTTTCTAAAAATCCTGACATATATTGTGGGGAGTGGAGGGATTCTGGGCTGTGGGTAGCTGGAGTGGAAACCTCAGCAAGTTCAGGCGAGGGACAATGTCTAGAGGGTGCTAGTACTGATGGCTATCTCAAGGGGCAAAAGCCACCCTTCAAACTGGCAGAGAGCAGAGGGGGTCTCCAGCTGCTTTACCTGGAATACCACTTGGCTTTACAGGACCACTTCTCACTTTTAACGGTCATCTTTCAGCAACCTCTTTAGAAAGGCCTCTGATGACCCCTGTGTAAATGGGCTGGCTGTCCCTGGCTCCACTGGCTGCATTTTTTAATGCTATCCTATATCTAGCCCTATAAATGCTCAGAGCACTTATAATTATATGACTTATATTTTATCAAATACATAATTATATATATATATAAATACATATATATACATTTAAAACTTGTTTATTGTCTGGCTTTGCCATACTCTGCTTCAACAGGGAGCTATTTGGTTCATTAGACAACATAGCCTAACAGACAGAGGCAGGACTCGAACCCATGTAGTCTGACTCCAGCTGCTGCCTGAGTTCAAATGTCTGCTCTGCCACTTATTAGCTGCATGACCTAAGATAGGCTTTTAACCGCTCATCTTATTTTTCTCATCTTCATATTGTGGATAATACTTTGCTGATACTGCTATTGAGACCTGGTAACCAGGTTCCTGCCATGGGTCTTGTACTTTAGTTGATACAACTCACTCTATGCTGATTCCGTCATCCCCCTACCCCCCAGTAGTCCATAGGGTCCAATGTACCTGCTTCTACCTCCTCTTAAAGACCTTACTTCTAATAAAAATGTCTCTGCCCAAATAGCTCTGAGCACCCTTCTAGAGATGGCTGGGTTTTGCTCCAGATCGTTCTCCTGGAGACAGATCATATGGTAACCCAGGGTCTGCTCTTTGCAGTGGGAGGGTGGCCAAAGCATCTAAGTGTGGGCCACACCCACTGACAGAGCTCCTTGTGTAGTGCACAAATGGTGCTGTGGATGAGAAGAGAAAGGGAGCAGGCAAGGGTCCTCCTCTTTGTTCTTGCTCCTATCTACTGCAGAGATTATTAGGGGACTAAGCAATATATTAGATGTAAAGCCTTTAGAAAAAGACCTGACGTGGTAAGTGCTCAATAAATATTAGCTATTATTATATTTCTGGTTGCCTTAGCATAGGGCTTAGTGCTTAAGAGGTTTAAGTTATTTTTTTAAATGATTGAATAAATAAAAGATTGCTGGAACTATTCACAATTCATTAATTGGGGGTCCTGTCTGGTCCTATTGTTATGTAAAATCGTCCATGTATTTGAACTAAAGTTTTCTTCCTTTATTGTAGACGTGATTGTTCAAAAGAAAGAAATACTGTCTTGACATCCACAGTTAAGTATGAATTGCAAACTTCCTTTCAGAAATAAAGTCTTGGTTATTAATCTTACAGAAGGGCAGCCCTTGAAAAGGGTCTGCATTTTATTTGAGCTAACAGATTATTGTCTTTCTTGAGAAAACCATAGAAATTTGAATTTATGCACTATCAAATATTCCCTGTTAGCACAAATACATTTGCAGTGATGTATGCAATAGAAGGACTTGCAACAGAATCCTAGGCGTCAAGACAACTCTGATTTTTTTTTTTTTTTTGGTCAGTTTAGAGAACCATTATCATAAGCAAAGTAAGTGGCTGCCTATATTATCTTAGTTGAGGTCCCCAAAGCCCAGCCTTTGGGGCTGACCCACAGCTAAGAATTTCATGATTTAAGTCATTTCATAGTTCATCAACCGATGGGAAAAGAATGTGGACTTCAGAGACAAAACAGATAAATCCTACCTCTATCGCTTATTAGCTAAAGTGATCTTAGGGACTTTCTTAATTTCCCTTTGCCCCGGTCTCCTCATCTATGTGATGGGAGTGCTAACATCCACTGAGCTGGATTAGTGAGTCACGCCATTGGTGATCCGAGTACAGTTCCTGGGTGCAGATTTCATTCTCCTCACTATCAAACCACCATTTATGGGGCCCTGAAACAGATTTATTTTATTTTATTTTATTTTATTTTATTTTTTTGAACTGGGGATTGAACTCAGGAGCATTTGGCCACTAAGCCACATCCCCAGCCCTATGTTGTATTTTATTAGAGACAGGGTCTCACTGAGTTGCTTAGGGCCTCGCTAAATTGCTGAGGCTGGCTCTGAACTCGCGATCCTCCTGCCTCAGCCTCCCAAGTCACTGGGATTACAGGTGTGCGCCACCACGCCCAGCTACTGAAACAAATTTAATTTTGACATGTAGTTATACGGTAGATACTGAGCACACACTTTCAAATCTGATTAAATAATAAATATTTCACCAGTGCAAAGTGTCACACATGAGGAAACAGCATAATCATCGATAGCAAGAGGGCACAGCAGAGCACTAAAATACGAATGTTTAACTCCAACATTCATTTTGCTTAAACTTTGTAAAATGCCATTTTGTCAGATGACATTTCTTTTTCACGTAAGATAATTGCTGTTTTATTGTTATAGCAAGTAGGAAAATACAAATAGAATATTTTTTAAATGAAGCACAATTATATTTTAGTTTTGATCTTTCAAAACCTCTTTTAGAGAGAAAAAAAATCATGTTAAATTCTTGGCAGTGACCTTGCTGGAGATAGGGAGGTGAGGAAGAAAGTAGAGAATGTGGGCAGAATGGCAGATGGGGAGGGAGGACACCGACAGTCAATAGGGAGCCCAAAAGAAAATCTGCACCTGACTGTGCTTTTAAACTAGAATCTGGAGTTTTGAAAATGGAGTTTTAGTTGAAGCAATAGACCATAATTTAAACAGGGAAAAACCCCACCAGAGCAGACACACAGAACATCTCTCCCATCTCCACTTAGTGATGGTTTGCAGCTGTTGAACTAATATGCCCACTATTGACTTCAGGGTCCATTATGAGCATCAAGGTAGCAGCCTGGGATTTTTTTTTTTTTTTTTTTTGACAGTTTGATTTTGAAGACTTTCCTGAAGCTTTTAGTACTTTTTTTTTTTTTTGGATTCATCTTCATTAAGGATTTAAAAGCAAAGGTCTTTGCTTACATTGAAAGTGCTACTTTTTCTGGCACCATACTTCCTTGCTAATGGGTTTCTGAATACCATTTTCATTATTTAATTTTTATAGAACTCTACTTCCTTTATTATTACATTTGCTTTTGTAATGTGTACAATCCGTTGGCTACATATTACTAGGCTTTACATATTTTTCCTGTTTATCATTAATAAAAAATGGTTGCTGATTCATTTGCTTTGCGGAATAAATCACTACCTTGTCCATGCCCAGCAGAAAAATGGCCTATATTATCTCCCGATTATACTCACTAGCTATTTTGCTCTGATCTCTCTTTTCCTCTACCCTAGTGAAGATATAATGGTCCTTGGTTATGGAATGGAAACCAGCAGCTCAGGAAGGCTGTTTGGACTTAGTAGTAATCATTTGCCTGCTTAAATGACCTCAGCACTTGACAGTTAACAGAGGACCTTGGTTTGTATTCTCTTGGTGGAATCCTGAAGGGTTGTCCTAATCATTGTGTCATTTTATGAATGTGACCTACACAAGTTCATGATTTATCAGTGACGGGGTCACCTCTCCCTTCCTTTAATCAGACTCGATTCTTTTCTATCTGAAGAACCACAGTTCCCTTTCACATTCTCACCTTCCCATTGAGCCACAACCCTTTTCTTCTCTCCTTCAGAACTAAGTCACTTGAGAGTGGTCTGTACCCCTTTCCTCACATCCTCACTTCCCATCCATCCTGCAGCTCCCTGAAATCCCAGGTTGGCCACTACTATGCTGGGCAGACCCAGCAGGGATCCTGGCAGCCTTCTGCTGCTCAGTGTCAGGAATGCTATTCAATCTTTTCCCTGTACGATTTGACATTATTGATTATTCCTGCTGTCTTGAGACTCTTTCTTGGCTCCTGGGACTTCAGCCTCCCCTGCATCCTCCTACCTCTTCAGCAGAGTCTTCAAGGCCTTCATTGTCTCTGGAGTAACTCCAGCTCCTGTAGTTTTCCTTAAACACTGAGATTCCCCAGGATCCCAGCCTCCACTCACCTCCTTTCCTTTGTTCTTTTGCCCCTTTTCTTCTCATTCCAGAGCAATCTTATCCATTTCTTGCTGTTTCCTCTGTAGGCAGATGAGTCTTTGGAAAAAAATTAAAACTATTGCAGATGTTTTCAAACACAGGCAGAAGTAGAGACAACAGTTCAACAAATGCCCATGTGCCCAGCTCAGCTGCAGCAATTACTTCGCGTATCTTGTGTCATCTGTGATTCCCATCATGTCGTTGCACTTGACAATACTCCAATGCACATTTCATAAGGGCTTTTAAAAGTCATAACTGCCATGCCATTTTTATACCTAAGCAGAATTAACAGTAATTACTTAATGTCATTAAGTAATGACATTGAACCCGGACTGAAACAAGGAATTGATGATTTTTTTCTTTCTTTTTCGAGATGGGGTTTTGCTATGTTAGCCAGCCTGGTCTCAAACTCCTGGATTCAAAATATCCTCCTGCCTCAGCCTCCCAGGAGCTGGGACTGCATGTCCATGCCATCATGTTAGGCTCAGAGCTGGTGACTGTTAAATGGGCTTCCATTTTTAGTTCTGCCAGGCCAGCCCTCTCTTTTGGGCTCCATACCTGAATGTCTATCTGGCCCCTGACAGCTTCCCTTGGAGACCTGAAAGGTGCTTCAGATTCTTTATGTGTCTAACCTAATTTCCTTTGGCACCCAAAGCTACTCTTTATCTCATGCTTCCTCTCAGTAAATAACACCCTTGGTTCACCCTATTGCTCATATCAGAAACCCGAGGTCCCTCCTGACAGCTCCACCCCACTCACCTCCGGCGCCCAATGCATTGCCAAATGAGATTAATTCTATCTCCTAAATGGATTCTCAGTCTGCCTTTCCACTTCTGTGCCATTATCTTGGTTTAGTTCATCATTTTTTCCCTGGATTGCTGCAGCAGGTCCCGAAATATTCACTATTTCTAGTCCTGCCATCTCCAAATATGCTCTTCCTTACCGCCAGGGATCTTTCTATCATATGGTCTGGTCCTGTCCCTCCCTTTCTCAAAACTCCCCACTGTTTTCAGGATAAATTTTTCACTCATGAGGCCTTCAGAACCTAGTGCTTGCTAATGTCTGTAGCCTCATTTTTCTCTTTCTCCTGCAGCCACACATTCCCCTGATGATCCAAGTTCTTTCTGACCTTGGGCCATGCGTCCATTACTTCTTTTATCCAGAGTGCTCTTGCCACCTATTCCTCATTGGATGAGGTCCTGCTGGTCTTTCCATCTTTGCTTGACACTTTAGGGAAGGCATCCCACCCACCCCAAGCCTGAGCAAGGAGCCCTCTCTCTGGGTGACCAGTGCATCTGTAGGTATCTGGTTCTAACTTCTTTTGTAGCATGAATTCCACAGATTTGCAATTGCATGCTTATCTGCTGTCATCTATCTGGGCACTAATTTAGTGCCCAGAATAGTGTCTGCTATGAGGCAAACGCACTCAATAAACATTAGCTGAGTGAATGAAATCCTCTGAGCCCAGGTTATTCCAGTGTGTATCTCTGGCTTTCTTAGCTCTGCAGTTTAGGTCACAGGCAGTTTCTGTGGCATCAAGGCATCAATCACTGAAAACTGAAAAATTCAGTTGAGTTTTCAGAAGATAGTCGGACATGGAAATAATGTCGTATGGGGATAAAAAATGCAGCACCCGTTCTGTGCATGCCAGGAAAGCACCCCATCAGCGAGCCAACCCCAGCCCTCCTTCTCCTTTCCTTAAGGGGATGCAAAGGGCTGTCTGATGGACACTGTCCATGAGGCCCCCTTGCTCAAGTGTGGTGATAATTGTGTGCTAATGTTAGCAGAACCATAGGATAACCAAGCACTGGGAGAAGTGTATGTGAAGAAGACCAGTAATCAGGGAAGGGTTCTGAAAGAAACCTTCTAACAAATGAGAGAGGCAGCAGTTTGCACACGTCAGTTTTGGAAAACCTGTTTGCAGATTTTGCCCAAAGAACAGTCAGTCAGGTTCGATTAGACGGCTGGCTTTCTTCTGGATGCAGTTGTGTGGGACTTGGACAGTAATGGTAGTGTGGCAGGGGAGGGTTGCCTGGAAAGGTGGTGGGATGGAAAGAACATTCCTAGTGCGAGGGCAGAAGCTCTGTCCTCAGAGGCAAGATGGAACCCGTGGCTCAGAGAGTGGGTATGGAGGGCTGGGTTAGATGATCTTCCTAGGTTCCTTCTTTTTTAAAAAATTTATTTATTTTATTTATTTTGATTCATTGGACACAAATGGGGTACAACTGTTGTTTTTCTGGTTGAACACAAAATAGAGTCATTACCATTTGCATAATCATACATGTACACAGGTGGTAATGTTTGTCTCATTCTGTTATTTTTCCTTCCCCTTCCCTGTCCCCACCCCTCTTTTTCCCTATGCAATCCATCCTTCCTCCATTCTTGCCTCCCTCCCATCCCCGAATTATGTATCATCATCCACTTATCAGAGAGATCATTCAGCCTTTGGTTTTTGGGGATTGGCTTATCTCACTTAGCATGATATTCTCCAATTGCATTCATTTACCTGCAAATGCCATAATTTTATTCTTCTTTATGGCTGTGTAGTATTCCATTGTATATATATACCACAGTTTCTTTATCCATTCATCTATTGAAGGGCATCTAAGTTGGTCCCACAATCTAGCTATTGTGCCTAGGTTCCTTCTGACCCTTCCAAACATAGTCACTGGTTGGTTTCAGAACAGTGTCCCTTTGGCAGCAATGGATACCTCAGGGTTGGCACATCTACTTGTAAGTCCACCTTCCAACAAAAACACTTGTTTTATCCAGTTCACTGAAAATTGAATAAGAATAGGTGACCCTCCATCTTCAGGTTTTGTGGTCCTCTGAGGTGAATGCCGTGAGCCTTGCTGAACAGGGGGAAATGAGCACAGCAGAGGAACTTTTTGATAAAGCTGAATATTTAACTTGCAGAACTGTCCTTTAATCTGAAGTTGCCCTTTTCGTTAATTCCTTTCCTTTGGTGGAGTATGGTTAGAAGTATATTGTTTTTATTTCAGTTTAGTACATTTTTGGAAAAAAATCAAAATCGGATTTGAGGACTCAGAGGAGGGCCACTTTGAGAAATTAGCATTCAGGCATGAAGACCTGAAGGATGAATAAAAACTACCAGGTAAGTGGAGTAAGCGAAAAATGTTCCAGGGAAGAAGGGACCACAGGCATCAATACGGTGAGGCGAGATGGAAACTGGAGTGACTGAAAAAGAACAGAGGCCCTGGAGATTCAAGGAAGGAAGGTCCTAGCTGAGGCTTGAGAGGTGGGCAGAGAGACAAGATCAGGTAGAATCTTGAGGCCACACCCAGGGTTTTGCACTTTTTAGCAAGAGAAATAGAAAGCAATGTCAATTAATAAGGTAAGAAACTCAGAAACCTCTCTACATATTTCAACAGAATGAATTTCATCCAGAGAGTCCATTCCACATGTACTGGAGGTCTGGACGGCCCAGACAGCCTGTGGGGGAGCTTGATATTAATGCTGAGTCTCCACCCCACTGTGCATTGGTGGTATCAGGAGAACCCAGAAGGACCCTTGTGGCAGATGGTGGGACTGTGGAGTAGGGGCCCTGATGTTGAAGCTGGGACTGCCAAAGGATAGATCCAAATTTCCAAAGTTGCTGTCTGAAGCACATGCAGGTGTGGGGGTGAGGTGGGGTCCCCCACCTTGTTTTCTGCTGACCTGCCAATGCTTCCTATTAGCAGAAGCTAATAGAAAGTGTCATTTAGACTCCTAGCTATAGCATCATGAAGCAGAGTAAAACAAACAAACAAACAAACAAAAAAAAAAAACAGGTGGCTTTGGGACTAAGAGACAGTAACAGAAGATGAGTTAGTAAAAGGCTTAAATGAAATGAGGGGCTGGGGATATAGCTCAGTTGGTAGAGTGCTTGCCTAGCGTGCACAAGGCCCAGGGTTCAATCCCCAGCACCACCAAAAAAACAAAAACAAAAAACATTTAAATGAGGGGAGGGATAAGAACACCTGAATTGCAAAAGGACTG